>CM040183.1:73915021-73940021 GCA_022606455.1 Callitettix versicolor | reverse complement strand
TAACTATGTAACGGGTTAAAAATTAACCCGGTTACTAATATGCAAGGCTGGTCCTACGTAACCAGTGAGCAGGTAGTAAACCGTACGAAGATCAGTTGGAGATGGTGCAAGGGTACAGTGCAAAGGTCAGTTGAGAGAGTGTACAACGCGATTGTACAAAGGTACAGTGCAAAGGTCAGTTAGAGAGTGTACAACGCGATTGTACAAAGGTACAGTGCAAAGGTCAGTTAGAGAGTGTACAACGCGATTGTACAAAGGTACAGTGCAAAGGTCAGTTAGAGAGTGTACAACGCGATTGTACAAAGGTACAGTGCAAAGGTCAGTTAGAGAGTGTACAACGCGATTGTACAAAGGTACAGTGCAAAGGTCAGTTAGAGAGTGTACAACGCGATTGTACAAAGGTACAGTGCAAAGGTCAGTTAGAGAGTGTACAACGCGATTGTACAAAGGTACAGTGCAAAGGTCAGTCTTTCGCCGACCGCCCGCGATAACTTAGGGTCAGTCTTTCGTCGACCTCCCTCGATGACTTAGGGTTAGTCTTTCGCCGACCACTCGATAACTTTGGTCAGTCTTTCGCCGACCACTCGATAACTTTAGTCAGTCTTTCGTCGACCTCCCTCGATGACTTAGGGTCAGTCTTTCGCAGACCACTCGATAACTTGGGCAGTCTTCCGCCGACCACCCACGGTAACTTTGGGCAGTCTACGACAAATCATCGAACGAAAACACATACTGTCAGGAAACAGGTGTCGTATACCGAGGTAGGAATTACCGTAGAATCATTTATAAATCTTAGAAATGGGGCATTCTGAATCCTTAGAGTATTTAGGATTCCGAGAGCTCGAGAATAGCGTAGAAATTGGGCATTCCAAATTCCTTACGCTCGATAATATTGAGCACCTAAAATTCCTTATGCTCGAGAATATTGAGCACCTAAAATTCCTTATGCTCGAGAATATTGAGCACCCGAATCCTTGTTCCCATAAATTTGCGCAGCTATTTAATTTTAAAACTTAAATTTCCTTTTGGTGATGATGACTCAAACCTGGGTGAGCAAAATCATGAAATACTGATTTTTGTCAATGAGCCCAATTTATAAGTGAACCATAAACCTTGCATAAAGTTGAACCCTGGACGAAGCCTGTGGATGCTTTAATAGTAACGAAAGCCGATCGCGAAACATTTTTAGCGTTACAACTTGCCCACATAAATAGATTCAGGTAAACATTAACTACTGAGCAAGCAAACCAGTTACGCACAGTTTCTTTAAAATTTACTTTAAGTATTATTTACTCTGATGTCACTGTTAGAATAGCAATGGGTTTAACAGCGCTTTCCTGTTAGCAGTTAATGCTCTACTACGAACAGTAAACAGTAGCAGTAATTTAATCACAGTTTAAATATCAGTCTACTAATAAGATTAAATGATACTGTTCACTACTCAGTGTTCTTACGCTAGTAAATTTTGTAATGTTTTCACAGTAGTCTGCGTGCAATAACAATAAATATAAACTTCAACAAATACAAACCTTGTAAAGGACCTGAAACTTTCGTCAATTAATAAAATTTAGAATAGAATTTTCATCTATTTAATTCATAAAAAATAAATAGGCCTTCATTATTAGTTGTAGTAAAACAAACAATAAGTTATCAATTAATAAACATCAATAACAGGCTAACTTTTATTATAGCGTTGCGCGCGTAATTTTACTTGTAAAACAAAGAGCAGACAACCTGAAGAATATAGATGAAGAACAATTACAACTGCTCACTACTCAGTACCAAGAACAGTGTTCTCAATAACAGTGATAGCATTCACAGTCTCACCTCTATTGAAGAGGCACAACTGCTCACTGCTCAGTGCCAAGAACAGTGTTCTCAATAACAGTGATAGCATTCACAGTCTCACCTCTATTGAAGAGGCACAGCTGCTCACTGCTCAGTACCAAGAACAGTGTTCTCAATAACAGTAATAGTATTCATAGTCTCACCTCTATTGAAGAGGCACAGCTGCTCACTGATCAGTGCCAAGAACAGTGTTCTCAATAACAGTGATAGCATTCACAGTCTCACCTCTATTGAAGAGGCACAGCTGCTCACTGCTCAGTACCAAGAACAGTGTTCTCAATAACAGTAATAGTATTCACAGTCTCACCTCTATTGAAGAGGCACAGCTGCTCAGTGCCAAGAACAGTGTTATCAGTAGCACTGATAGCATTCACAGTCTCACCTCTATTGAAGAGGCAAAACTGCTCACTGCTCAGTACCAAAAACAGTGTTATCAGTAGCAGTGATAGCATTCACAGTCTCACCTCTTTTGAAGAGGCACAGCTGCTCACTGCTCAGTACCAAGAACAGTGTTCTCAATAACATTGATAGTATTCACAGTCTCACCTCTATTGAAGAGGCACAACTGCTCACTGCTCAGTACCAAGAACAGTGTTCTCAATAACAGTAATAGTATTCACAGTCTCACCTCTATTGAAGGGCACAGCTGCTCACTGATCAGTGCCAAGAACAGTGTTCTCAATAACAGTAATAGTATTCACAGTCTCACCTCTATTGAAGAGGCACAGCTGCTCAGTGCCAAGAACAGTGTTCTCTGTAGCAGTGATAGTATTCACAGTCTCACATCTATTGAAGAAGCACAGCTGCTTGCTGCTCAGTGCCAAGAACATTGTTTTCAGTAGCAGTAATAGCATTCACAGTCCCACCTCTATTGAAGAGGCACAACTGCTTACTGCTCAGTACCAAAAACAGTGTTCTCAATAACAGTGATAGTATTCACAGTCTCACCTCTATTGAAGAGGGACAGCTGCTCACTGCTCAGTACCAAGAACAGTGTTCTGAATAACAGTAATAGTATTCACAGTCTCACCTCTATTGAAGAGGTACAGCTGCTCACTGCTCAGTAACAAAAACAGTGTTCTCAATAACAGTAATAGTATTTACAGTCTCACATCTATTGAAGAGGCACAACTGCTCACTGCACAGTGCCAAGAACAGTGTTATCAGTAGCAGTGATAGCATTCACAGTCACCTCTATTAAAGAGGCACAACTGCTCACTGCTCAGTACCAAAAATAGTGTTCCAAGTAACAGTGATGACATTCACAGTCTCACCTCTATTGAAGAGGCACAACTGCTCACTGCTCAGTGCCAAAAACAGTGTTCTCAAAAACAGTGATAGCATTCACGGTCACCTCTATTGAAGAGGCACAACTGCTCACTGCTCAGTGCCAAAAACAGTGTTCTCAATAACAGTGATAGTATTCACAGTCTCACCTCTATTGAAAAGGCACAGCTACTTACGGCTCAGTGCCAATAACACTGTTCCCAGTAACAGTGATAACATTCACAGTCTCACTTCTGTCGTAGAACTGCCGTACGAAGCAACATTACGAATATGTGCGATAACAGATTAAAATTCACAGTGATTATGGACTGTCTGTCAGTAGCGATTCTCTTACTTGTAAACAATGTCACCGATCATTATAAAATTTAGCGGTTGTAATCTTTGTAGCATCCCAAACCCAGGAAAAAATAGCGGTTGGTGATAAACAATATTTAATGGTATTTACTGAGGGGAGTGAAAATATTTTGTTCTAGTTAGTGGTTTTATTTTGAAGCTAAAGCTGGTAATGATTCCGAGTACAAACAGTTTTAACACAAAAAGAGTTTATTAGGAGAACCGCTAGAGTCTTCTCATAAGTTCAGTTTTTAATGAACACCTCTTATTTGGAGAAGAATGAGTATCTTGAAGAATTCATTAACAAAATTGTAATATTTTTTTACTGCTCTCGACTTTTTGCAGTTTGGTGAAAGTAGGTAGAGTACAATTTAAAGGTCATTGTTGAAGTGACTACTTCTTATGGCGGGGTATGGATATATGTTTTGCACGGGAAAATATTCAGTTTGCCGTCACGCATCATGCTCTTATATACATAGCATATACTTATATGCTACTTTTTATGGCGGGGTATGGATGTATGTTTAGCATGGGAAAAAATTCAGTTTGCCGTCACGCATCACGCTATATATATATATATATATATATAGCATATAGAGAGAGAGAGAGAGAGAGAGAGAGAGAGACTTCACTTGTATATACTTATATACTACTTCTAATGGCGGGGTATGGATGCATGTCTTGCACGGGAAAAAATTCAGTTTGCCGTCACGCATCACGCTCTTGTATATATATAGCATACTTATATACTACTTCTAATGGCGGGGTATGGATGTATGTTTTGCACGGGAAAAAAATTGTTTGCCGTCACGCATTACGCTCTTATATATATTTTTGTTTTAAAATGTATTTTTGAAGTGAAAACTTGTATGTTCGCGCCATTATATTACTTACCCAGTCCAACTTAATTATTTAGTTTTGTGTCAAATGTTAATTGTGTAACAGTGACGTTTTATTCGTTTATTATATATTCGTAGGTGTGAATAATAAATATTTAAATTATTTTAAACGCCATTGTACTACTTACCCAGTCCAACTTTATTTAGTATTTAGTTTTATGATGAGTGTTAACTGTGTAATAGTGACGTTTTATACGTTATTATATATTGCTAGGTGTGAATAATAAATATTTAAATGCCATTATACTACTTACCCAGTGCAACTGAATTATTTAGTATTCGGTTTTGTGATATGTGATAACTGTAGGCTACAACAGTGACGTTTTATAATATTTTATACTTCTTAATATAATATTTTAAATTTGAAAGTTTCTATATGTGTTTATGTGTGTGTGTTCAATCACATTAACTACTGAAAAGATTGAAATGAAATTTAAAATGAACATGGTTTAGTTACCTGAGATGGACTTAGATGTATTCGTGTTTTAAAAATCTGATATTATTTATTATAAAATTATTGTTTATAAGCTTACATTGCATTGATTTTAATTGAAACAATCTTATAATTCCAAACAACCTGCCTTTCCAAATTAAAATATTGCAGCTTCCATTGAAGTTTGCATTTACAATGACAATTAATAAGTCACATTGTCAGATATTAAGAGTAGCAGGAATACATTTGGGACTCCGTGCTTCTCCCATGGTCAGTTATAACCTATTCTAGTGTCGAGTAGCAAAAATCTATGTCTTGGCAAAAAACCATAAAATCATATAATATTGTATTTAGAAATATAATAAACTGAAATTAACGTACTCATGATTTTGAAAATCGACTATAAATTTTATTACCTACATTACAATTGCGGGTGAAGCCGCAACGTGTAACAGCTAATTAAATCATAATAGTGAAAGAAGTATACAGTCAGGCATGCCAAAAGAAGTAGTCACTTCTGTCGGCCAGACCCACGACTGCCTACTTTTTTTTATGTGTGGACATCAAATACGTTTTAAAATTAGCACTTGAATCGTATACTACAAGATTGAATGGTCCACGTGTAGACGATACGAAAATCAACTAATCCGTTCTTGTTTTTATATAGTTTATTGTTAAAACAAGTCGCTTACTTTTACGTGCTTTAAAAGCTCAGTACGTGCTTTATAAGTATTTGCTTCGACATTTTATTCTTTTCAGTTCACCTGTTTAATGTCAATGTTTACTTGCTTGCTGCACAAAGAATTAAAGACAGTATGATGATCGTACCGTAAGCGATTTTGAGATTTTATATATATGAACTTGTTTAGTTTCCCCGAGTGCAAATAAGTGGTTTATCTATGTTTATAAATACATACTTTAAGCGCTGGAGACTGAAAGATGTGGTTCAAATGTGTCAGGATGTTTTCCTACAGCTTAAGATTCTATTTTTCAAATCGTTTTGGCCGAAAGCACTTTAAAGTTGAAAACGTTTGATTTATTCTAAATCACTACAACAATTTTCATTAAATTTAGCCGTGAAATAACGAGATTGTTCCGCTCTTTTCTCAATAACGGAATTACTTATAAAAAAAGGAAATAAATAACATAATTTCATCGATTATCAGATTTGCTAGTGCTCAAATGTTGATACTCTTAACGAAGACTCATAACTTAACTTACAAAGTCAGGAAAAAATTACAGTTTGTACTACTACGGCTCTTACCGGTAAACATCGAGCGCGCTGCTGCAGGTTTGAACATGTCTGTGCCTGTTCCTTCCTCTGAGCTCGATGGGCACGTCGCTCAGTCTTGCTGAAGCAATCGCCTGTCGGAAAAATGCAGCGTTCAGATGAAGCAACCCGTTAAGGCTCACGTTTCCTGCGAAAATAGGAAAAACTGCTACAGAGGCTCATGCCACGATAAAGGAAGTGAATATTTTGAACCACATAATTTTGAGTGGTTTGAAATTTTTAGGAGGAACGTGAAACGATTGAAGACTTTTTATTTCCTAAGGTCAAATCGGATCTTAAGGGGAAAAGATTTTACAGTGTGGAAGCGGTGGAAGCAAAAATGAGGCAAGTTCCTACAAGCGGACAGAAGCGGACTTGCAACACTGTTTTGAACAATAGAAAATTCGTATGGAGCGTTGTAAGGATCAGCAAGCAGAGTACGTTGAAGGGGATAAACTTTGTAATGTAATTGTTGTTAAATAAAATGTTTCATAGAACTATACTGGTTACTTAATTGTCACACCACGCGTATTGTCAAACTTTGATAACTGTCGCGGTTTGTATTGGTTTTCTTTTGTTTAACCTTTTTCTTAATATTCCTTATAATTCTTGTTACTTCCTTTTTTGTCACCCCCGCAAGGGGTACAACCACTAGCTGCACCTATTGAGAGGATTTAGACGTCCCTCGCGGTACCCGAGTCGAACACACACTTACACTTACAACAATACACTTACGACTGTAACACTTTACATTCACACTTACATTTAGGCAGGCGATAAATGTGCTTTTCGCCTTAAAATAACAACAACAAAAAATTTTTAATAAATAAAAATTAAAAGATTGTTGAAAACAAAAACCAAATATATGTAATCTGTTTTTTCCTTTCTTTAAAATAAACTAACAAAGAATATATTTTATAAAACTCAAAAAGTCATTTTACAAAGAATCAAACAGATTCGTACGAAATGATTTCATAATATCAGATCAAGTTTTACAAATTGTAGCCTATAGTAGCCGCGGCCTTCATAATCTGGATTTATGAGTTGTGGAAGATGTTATGGCTGCCGGAAATGATTCAGCCAGCTAATTAGCTAATTACAGTTTACGCAAACGTAGTCTTTGCTTTGTAAAGAACAAAGAACAAAGCATCGTCGTCGAGTGACTGTTTTGTGCCGGCTCAAAGCCAACTACTACAAACACAAGGAATTATTTTTATATTTCAATTAAACCTTTAATTAAAAACTTTAATACCTTTAATTATTTACTAAAGTTTGTTAACGGATTTGCATTGGAAAATGAAAACTTACACAGCTGACTTTGAAAGAACACGGATCTAAGTGTCCAGAACGTGTTTTGAGATTCGTTAAATCCGTTAAGCCGTTCAAAATGGCGGAAAATCCGAATATCTAAAAACCACAACTTTTGTATCTTCAAAATTTTGAAAAATCTCATTCACCATCGGAATTAGCAATAAAATGTGCAAATTTTAGCAGTTTGAAGTTAGACTGAAACTCAATGAACCTGACAACTGTAAAAAAAACTTTCGGAATGCGTACGTCTTTGCTTGAAACGGTGTCTCTTACCTCTCTTTTTGGCCTAGCATAATTTAATGGTTAATATTGTTGACGCCATCTTGAAACTAAGATAAAATCCAACGCTGTAATTGTATTTAAACAAACCCAAAGTTCACCGATTTCAATGGTGAAATTTTTACTAACACAAGAGTACAATTTAGGGTGTAAAAAGCCCTATTATACCCTTAATTCTCGGCCACAACCCGGACTTCCTGGCTGAACAATTGCCCCAAGCAATCAAGGCGTAAAAATTATCGGATGCGTAAATATTTGATAGCAATAAACACGAAATATTGGGAACGAATCGAACGAACGTGTAATGTATTGAACGGCTTGTAAGGGTGGGGCGACAAATGTTTGCCCCTTGCACGGGAAAACACGGCAAATTAATTGCCCACCATGTCCCGCAGAAATTAGTACGTTCGGAGGCAGGGTTTATCTCTTCGCGCGGACAATATTTTTGTTTCGAATACTGCCCCGAACAATGGGGCCAAATAATACTGTTTTGTATTGCTGGTTTAGGAAAAATAGAGTTGGAGACAAACTTGAGTTCTAAAAACCTTTTAATAATAAGACTTGCAATTTGTAGACATTCATAATGCGTTTAAAAACATTTTCTTATTGAACCAAAAATAAAAATCACGTATCATGTTTTCGCTTTTTTTATTTTAAATTACGATAATTTTTTCGAAAAGAATACAAATTAACATAGCTAGTTTTTAATAACATAACCTGAAACTTATTATTGCCTATCAGCTGTTCAATGAAACCAGCTGATCGTTGCGAAATAATATAAAACAACTGTTCTTTTAATATAACTACCAAAATTGAATTAACTATTCATTTGATATACATAAATCGATCAAACGACTTCGTAGTTTCCGTAGTGTAGTGGTTATCAAGCGCAACTTACACGCAAAGTCCGATTCCGCGCTAAATATACTGTTATATATGAAAATATTTATAGAATGTATTTTTCTATCTAGTCTCAATTTTGAGTTTTTAACAAAAAACATAAACAATAATTAACTAACGAACACTTAAAGCACAAGTTCTTATCCATAATTATAACAATAATGTATTTATCAAATCAGCTGTTATTAATTCAACACAAAATCAGCTGTTGTACACAATTGCCAAGAATTAATGTGTTCCGTTTTCTATCGGTAACTCTATAATTCTATAATCTAAAAGAGTGTGAAAAATATAATTTATTTGTCAGTAAAAAAATATTTTTTCGAGATATCCAACGTTAAATACCGCCATTTTTAAATAAGTAAGGAAAATGGAGTAATTATTTTTGTTCCCAAATTTTGTCTTTACAACACTAAGTAGAATATGAAATTCAATTATATTTACCTCTAAAAATGTTTACCTTTAAAGACAGAAAACTAAGTATTTTAGGAAATATTCTTAAAAAACTTAAAATGATAACTGATTTTCATATGAATATTAAGCTCCTAAATTACCTGATTCCTAATACTTGTTAATTTTTTTTTATTAATTTATTATTTAACGTGGTGCTACAAACTTGTTATTGTGCGATATACTACAATAAATATATTACAATATACCTCATTTTATAAATTCTTTTACAATTTATCGTTCAATATTTGGGAGGGAATCTTATTACAACAATTAAATAATGCAGTGTATTACAAATACTGCATTATAAACACAAGAATACAGAATTATAAATAGTAAAGAAATATAAATACAGTATATAATTCGTCTATGACGCCCTATACAACTCATTTATTCAAGACCAAATGGAAATACAGAAATATGTAAATAAATGTAGGGTAGCCAGTTTTCGAAAGTATTAATTCTTGTCCGGCAAAGAAGCATTCATCCAAAATTTTACAACCTTGACAAAACGTTAATCGCTGAATTGTATGTGCAAACAATATTATGGACGTATATGTACTACGTGTACATATAAATATACATAATCTGAATAAATTATTAATATAAACTTAAAAACTACAAAGACAATAAAAAATACGAACGGCTTTAAATTCATTCTCTACATTTATACAGACTAATGCTGATTACAATGGTGATATCAAATTTTCAAAATATGTTATTTAAAATTTATGATTTGTATAACATTTGAAATAACCACCATTTTGAAACTGTTGCTAAGATTTTCCAGAGTGACGAACTCATTCACACAATATATTTTTTATGTTAAATTTGAATGAAATCGGCACTAATTAATGCTTTCAAATGAACCCTGATCGCCGTTAAATTCATTTTTTGTATTTGAAAATTTAAAAACATTTGAACACTGATTACTATAATGGAATTAGATTTTCATAAAGTGTTAAGATTATCTTAAGGACTTATGAGTTGTTCAATTTTGAAATAGCCTATATTTTGAAACAGTTAAAGGGAGTTTGTTGAGTAACGAACGACCTTGACCAAAATGTTACAAAAACGATATTGTGCCAAGTATTTTTGACCAAAATTGCTAACATGAGAGTTGTAATACGTATACGTACGCGCGCTAATTATATATATATATATATATATATATATATATATATATATATATATATATATATATATATATATATATATATATATATAATATATTAATATACGTTCTTGAATATTATAAGTTTTAAATATATTTAAAAACACAAAATTTTTAACGACTAATCAAAAAATGATTTATCTTCAAGAACGGCGCACTTTCAAATTCCCGGGTTCCGAGTCTATAAAACAGTTTTTCTAATCTTACAGATACACAAACAATTTTAAAAAATCTATCTATGTATAGTTTTATTTATTTTTAATATACACTTTCCTAATTACGCTTATTGCTATGCTAAAATAACATTGTGTTAACATTGTTTAGATAACATTCTTCACCAATACACGCATAATTAATAGGAAATTAAATAGATTAGATTAGATTATATACTAGAGGAAGGGATTATAAAACCCCAGGTACTGCGACCGACGGACCTATTGTGTAACTAAACCTCTCAATACTAGTTCAGCTGATTGGAGCTCTTAGTAATTTCCAGCAATCTACTGACTAGCTCATCCTGCTGAAGGTCCCTAGGGTCCTGGAACCAAAATCCTTTAGCCTGCTGAGCAAACTAATTGACATTAACTTAATTTATTCGATTTAAATTGCTTATTTTCTTAATATACCTTACTAGCTTTACCCGTCGCGTCTTCGCCCACGAAACTTAAACTGTTTCAGTAATGTAATAATTTGGAAACATAAAAAAATATATTAATAAAAGCGTGATCATCTAAACTCGTGATTATTTTACAGTGAATATGAAAAAATATTATAACCTGAATATGTTGTTTTATTGTCTTCAAACGTGTTCCATTCGAATTTAAGAAAATCTGATAAAAAATATTTTTCTCCAATACAAACATTTATTCCTTTTTTATATTTTTGTCCTTTTAGAGGATCAATTCGGGAGAAAAATGCTGAATTGCGTGTATCATAATTTGTGTTTTAGAATATTTTGTTTACTTTTAAGAAAATCAGATAAAAAATGTTTTTTTCCAATACAAATACTATTTTTTCCAATGATACCACTTTTTTTTACATTTTTATTCTTTTAGGAAATCAATTCGGAAAAATGTTGAAATATTTGTTTCATTATTTGTTTCAATTCATATTTCTACAATATGCGAACCAAAAAAAAATATTTTTTCAATGCAAAATTGTATACCCCTTTTTAAATTTTTACCCCTATCAATCTCTTTAGGGGATGAGTTCTGGGAAATGGTGAAAATATATTTACTTACATAAGAGTGACTATTTAAGAGTGACTATGTTACGTTTTAAGATGGTCAGACGAAAAACATATTTTATCCAATAAAAAATTGTGTACCCCATTTTTACCTCTTTAGGGGTTGAATACAGGAAAATCGTTTGTCAGTGCACCCCTACATGTGGTGGTAACCCTGAAAATTTCAATTCTTGAGCTATTATAGTCTATTCTACATGTTGATTATTAAAGTTGGACTGGGTAAGCAGTTAAATGGCGTTAAAATAAATCCTTTCTTAGTGCACCTCAACCTTGTTTTAAGAAGGCACCCTGAAAATTTCAAGTCTATAGCTATAATAGTCTCGGCTGTACGTTGATTATTAAATTTGGACTGGGTAAGTAGTTTAATGGCGTCAAAATCAAATTTTTGCAAAATTCTTTCTTAGTGCACTCCTATAAGGTAACGTAAATGTACTTTTAAATCATAAATGTATTTCAAGTCTAAGTCTAGCTACAATAGTTTTGGCTCTGCATTGATTATGATTCTGTCAGTCAGGACTTCTTCTTTTATATATTAAGATTTCTTTAAAGATAGTGTTTCGCTTTGTGTTTTTAATGTTATGCAATTGTTTTGTGAAAAATATCCTAAAGAAAACTAACTTTTCATTAGGTATTAGGTATGCCACTAGGTTGTGTTTTTGTAATTTTGTATACAATTTAAAATTCATTATCACATACCCGTTATGTACAATATAAAAATTTTAAAATCCTACCAAATCTAACATTATTCAGAGTGTATTGAAATGCGTTTTTAAATTTTATGAAGAATGTTTTGTTTACGAATTATTACAATATTATTTTGTATTCATATTACTATATTGCAAAAATAAATTAAAATGCAATATTGAGATATAAAAAATATTGTAAAAAATTCGCTTCCATTGCGTCAGATTTTTTATAGCTTCCGAACGTGTTTTTAAAAAGGGTAATAATGAACAAAATCGTATAAATAATTTTATATCTGTCTGTCGATAAAATTAGTTACAGAACCAACTGATTCTTACTTATATCTTGTCAAGAAATAAATTGTAAGTTCATCAGGATGCTATGTAGTTTTAACCATTAAAAGAACATAAATATACTGAAAGTAATGTAAGAAGACACTTTTTGAAGTGAGGCACCAGATTTTATTTATATAAAGCACGAAACAAATTAGGCACAATCTTAAAAGACAGATTCACAGTTGAGCGCGCTTTCATCTTCTTCTTTTGAACTAGACTGAAATTGCAATCCTGGACTTTGCAATTTGTTACTTTCGTTTCATTTAACCTTATTTTGTGGCCAATCTACGATACTGTGGATTTATCAAAGGGACCGTTTAGAAATTGTCTAATAAACTGTTTCGTCCTGACAATAAATTTCCAACATTCGCGTGACAGGAAATACAGGAACAGATAAAAATTGGTGAGGGCGAACACTCGACAGTCCTTTCGCAGGATCAAATACAAGATAAAAAAAAGAAAATATTGTGTATTTATAGTGTTATACTAAAAAAAAAGTAATTGAAATAAATTATTAGCTTAAAAATTAATTAAATTATCTTTTTTTTTTAATGATGATTGGTTTAGTAATTGTATTAATTGTAAGAAAGCTTTTCAAATGATGTCTAAATCTAGAGCTAAATCTAGATCTAAATCTAAATCTAAATCTAAAACTAAATCTAAATCTAGAACTACATCTAAATCTATATCTAAATCTAAATATAAATCTAGAACTAAATCTAAATATAAATCTAGAACTAAATCTAAATCTAAATCTAGAACTACATCTAAATCTATATCTAAATCTAAATATAAATCTAGAACTAAATCTAAATCTAAATCTAGAACTACATCTAAATCTATATCTAAATCTAAATATAAATCTAGAACTAAATCTAAATATAAATCTAGAACTAAATCTAAATCTAAATCTAGAACTAAATCTAAATCTAAATCTAAATCTAGAACTAAATCTAAATCTAAATCTAGAACTAAATCTAAATATAAATATAAATCTTAGAACTAAATCTAAATTTAGAACTAAATCTAAATCTAAATCTAGAACTAAATCTAAAACTAAATCTAAATCTAGAACTAAATCTAAATCTAAATCTAGAACTAAATCTAAAAAGCTAAATCTAGAGACATGTCTAGCATATTCAAAGGTCTTAAATAGTAGAAAAGATGTTTTGGATGAAATAAAAATGTGTTCTCAGAAGAAAAAAGTAATTGCAAAAACACGGACAGAAGCAAATTTTCAAAATGCAAAAATATTACAATAATTTTTATATCTTATACTTCTTATTTAAGCATCATAATTTTTAGGTTGCTTTAAATTTTTAAGTATAAATTAGCAAATCAAATTTCAAACAATGAAAATAGTTAAATAGCCGATAATTTGTCGTACAACCACCGATATTTTCAATCGAAATTAAAATGTTAATGCAGACTTTAACGCTGATTACGACGGTAGAAGGGATGTTCCAAAAAAAAGATAAAATTAGTTTTTAATGTATAAATGGTATTTTAACTATTTAAATGGCGATTCTATTATCAAAATTGATTTTTGTACCACTTTTGAATTAATTCTAACTAAAACTGAAAACGCTAGGATACTAACACATTTGTCTTGTCTGAATTCAGTGTTACCATTTTACCACTTACCAATAGCTCATTTTCTATTGGAAGTTCACTAATAAAATATCTTTCTCTGTTGGTTAGCCCAATAACACATATTCCAATAAATATTTCTCAATATAATGTCTTCCTACTTCAGCAACTCCATACCTCATTTTGCCACAGAAATTCTATAATAAACAATTTTCCAATTTAAGTCACTCTCCATAATTAGAAAATAAAATTCTTGCACATTATGGCCGCTTTAATAACCGCTAAAAAAAAGTAGCTAAAAACTATTTGCACAGTCCACTTTTTGAATGAACTGTTCTTTTATTTTTTTTTCCTTAACGTCCATACTTTATGCCAGTTAGACTAATGAGGACGAGGGATCAGGGTTAAAGGTAAGGGAAAGCAACGGGAGCAACTGCGGCTCGAACTTTAGGTGCGCAGTTGAGTGACGCAGTAGACTGAAAGCTGCTTTAGCCACTTCGACCACCGAGCCCCAACTTGTAAATCCATTTTGAAAGTATTTGAAAGTCAGTAGATTTAATAAGGAAATAGTTTATTTTAAATAAACTCTTTTCACAACAGGCTTTCATGTATTAGACTAATAATTATTAAAACATTAAATTGCAATATTATTCAAAGACTTTGTATATTAACTGAGATTATTTCTTGAGAATTTAATACTAATTTCATTATGATACATAACTTTTAAACAATATTACGAGTGCTAAATGTAATAATAATATTGAATAAGGAAACTATGATTGCAACTAAACATGTTCTTATAACTCTGTTTAATGATAGTGGAACACAGCTGTCTCGCTGACGTGATGCAAGCCAATTTCCAGCAACTGTTTTCTTATTATGTACACACTTTTTAAAAAAATCTGATTTTACCACAATACTTGCACAAGTGTTAAAAATCTTTTGCATGATAATTTTCAAAGTAAGTTCAAAATACAAAAAATAAACCAGAACAGCAGCGAGGGACACACACACACACACACACACACACACACACACACACACACACACACACACACACACACACACACACACACACACACACACACACACACACACACACACACACACACACACACACACACACACACACACACACACACACACACACACACACACACACACACACACACACACACACACACACACACACACACACACACACACACACACACACACACACACACACACACACACACACACACACACACACACACACACACACACACACACACACACACACACACACACACACACACACACACACACACACACACACACACACACACACACACACACACACACACACACACACACACACACACACACACACACACACACACACATATACACACACACACACACACACACACACACACACACACACACACACACACACACACACACACAGACAGACACACACACACACACACACACACACACACACACACACACACACACACACACACACACACACACACACACACACACACACACACACACACACACACACACACACACACAAAGTTTTATTTTCTCTTCTTTTTTGCCTCCCACTTATAAAACTATATTTGTATGACTATATTATAATCACTTTTCGTTTGTTTTTAAACGCTAAACACAATCACTGTTTTAGCATTTAATGAATCACCGGATAAACGCTCCACGTTCCCTGTAAAATGTCTTTACGTTATTGAGGTATTTAGAAGTGCATTACAACCGTCAGACAGAGACAGATGATATACCCTCCTTGTAATGTCACCAATGAGAACGTTAAACTGAAATTAGTGATATTATTCAATGCTGTACAGTCACGTGACATATTCAGCATACTTCGTACATCAGGTGTTTAGCTATGATTAACACAAGATTTACAATCATGACAAGAGAATGTAATCGCGTTATTTGTTGGAATCTGCCATTTGTCTGGTAAAGCTGACGTCATACGTGTAATATTGCGTTCTTTGTCGAGACGGCTTTAACAAGGAACGGAATGCCTTTTACTTTAGAGGGGCTTTAATTAGATTGCAAAAACATTGCGCAAACTTTCTCGCGATCATT
Organism: Callitettix versicolor; assembly: GCA_022606455.1. Classification (NCBI taxonomy): domain Eukaryota; kingdom Metazoa; phylum Arthropoda; class Insecta; order Hemiptera; family Cercopidae; genus Callitettix; species Callitettix versicolor. The sequence goes on along the minus strand of CM040183.1, from coordinate 73,923,882 downwards.
TTTTTTAAATTAATAAAACAATAACATACCTGTTACTTAAAATTGTCACAAACGAACAGGACAAGTTGTGTTCAAAATTATTATAGGTTTGAACTAAAATATTTTGCCATTTTTAAAAATTAAATTTTGCAATCATAATCAGCATTGAAATCTAATTTTTAATAATATTGCCTACTATATTACGTGTATTGAAGAAGAAAAACACATTTTATAGATACATTGTTAATTTAGCTAGCACGGATTTGATAAAATGCCTCGAAAACTAAACAACCCCTTCTCTCTAATTAATTATCGATTACTTTATCCGCAAATATGTTTGACATTTTGTTTCCATTCCACTTAAATGCTTTGTTTATATTATTAAAACAAACATTTATCGGCATTCCAAAAACAATGGCTTTCATCCAGTTATTGTGTGGAACAGCATTCTGATCAACAATTGACTTTTACAACTTATCAGGAATATAACTGCTCAGATTTCAATTCGAAGCTTCATGAGTTTATCAGTCGTCTTATTCAATTAGTTTTAGATTATTTCAGCGTACTGAGCAAAGTTGTGGACATTCATTGAACACAGACATACTAGAAGGATAACCTTTATGAGAGAAGTGAGCGTTCGCTGCTGGTGGCATCTTGCGGCAGATTGTTTAACTGATTTTATAAATAAATTAGACCTGGAGATAGGAAAAGCTTGTTTTGCACTTGCAAACATTTTTCAAGTATAAAAATGCCAATTTAAGTAATTTTGAACGCTTATTACGATAATGGTGAAATCAGATTTTCAAAAACATTAGGACAAAAAAGTAACGACTTCAAGTACATTAAAAGAATTCATTATGTTGATATAAATATCTACGAAAGACTTTTCTGAAATAAAAATGTAAGAGAAATTATTTATTATTTCATTTTTAAGAAATGATCAGCTGTAAAAAAATTATGCAAAATGTAATTATTGTTGCACAGAAGTACATCGTTTTTCAAATGTGATATACGAATTTACGAATTTTCGTGAATTTTTACGAAAATGGAAAAAAGTGAATTTCGTGTGCTGATTAAGCATTACTCTTTACGTAAAAAATCCATCACTGAAACTAAGGAAAGACTTGATAAATACTACGGGGACTCGGCACCATCAATTTCAATGGTTAAGAAGTGGTTTACAGAGTTCCGTTGTCGTACAGCACTAGTGACGCCGAACGTTCAGGTCGCCCAAAAGAAGTGATCACGCCGGAAATCGTCGATAAAATCCATGAAATGATATTGGATGATCGGAGAATGAAAGTGCGTGAGTTGGCTCATGCTGTAGGTATCTCAACTGAACGGGTACATCATATTTTACACGAATATTTGGACATGAAAAAACCCTCCGCGAGATGGGTGCCGCGATTGCTCACACTCGACTATAAGCGCAATCGTGTGACCACTTCAAAAGAGTGTTTAGCGATGTTCAGCCGTAATCCGAACGAATTTTTGCGCCGTTTTGTTACTGTGGACGAAACATGGATCCATCACAACACGCCAGAGACCAAGGAACAATAGAAAAAATGGGTTGCTAGGGGTGAACGTGGACCAAAGAAGGCCAGAGTCTGTCAGCCAACAAGGTCATGGCCACAGTTTTTTAGGATGCACGCGGTGTCATTCACATCGATTACCTCGAGAAAGGTAAAATGTTCACCGGCGAATATTATTCAAAGCTTTTGAACAGATTTGACGTTGATTTGAAGCAAAAACGGCCGCATTTGGCAAAGAAGAAAGTGCTGTTCCATCACGACAATGCACGTGTGCACACTTGTCTAGTCACGATGGCCAAAATCCACGTATTGGGATACGAACTGCTACCCCATCCAGCATATTCTCCATATTTAGCCCACTGTGACTATTTTCTGTTTCCAAACCTAAAGAAATGGCTGGGCGATAAGAGATTTGAGTCGAATGAAGGAGTCATTACCGAAACAAACGCGTATTTTGAGAGCTTTGAGGAAACCTATTATTTGGAGGGAATAAAAAAATTAGAAAAACGCTGGACCAAATATATCGAGCTAAAAGGTGATTATGTAGAAAAATAAAATGTTTATTTGCCGAAAAAAAATTGTTTTATTCAAAAAGTCACTGACTTATCAAACCGCCCTCGTATATATATATATATATATATATATATATATATAACACACACACACACACACACACACACACACACACACACACACACACACACACACACACACACACACACACACACACACACACACACACACACACACACACACACACACACACACACACACACACACACACACAATACACATTAGTTTAGGTTAGGTTAGGTTATTATATATATATATATATATATATATATATATATATAGTATGTTATATATATATATATATATATATATATATATATATATATATATATATATATATATATATATATATAATATATGTAATTGTATTATATATAATTTACATAATATATATATATATATATATATATATATATATATATATATATATATATATTTCATATTTCATGACGCCTTAAAAAGTAATCTATAAGCCAAGATCAGTGTTCATTTCAAGGTCTCAGGTGAAAATTCGTTGTTAAAAGAATTACAATCACTGTTATGAAATGAATATTAATAATACAGTAATCAGTTAACAGACAATAACTTATTAATTGCTGGGAATATGAAGCTGTTTATTTTCCTGACTGGACAAGTTTTGCACATATAATAATGAACTTTAATTATTTCACTACTTAGTAACAAAACACAAAGCAGTGTGTGCAGTTATCCATTGCTGCACGTACTGGAAGTATGCAATTCAAAGTTGGCGTGACCAGCTCCACACGCTCGTGACTCCATCACGGCGATCACACTGTTATTACACTCGTCTTGCTATTTAAAGTATATTACATAAAGATAGCTGTCTTTATCCCGGTTCAACATTCTTTTAAGGTTAAACGCTGCATCGTCTGATGGCATATGTATTTAACGCACTACGTACGAGTTTAGACCTAAATTAGGTAGGTTGAATTAAAGGAAAGATGTTTTTGTCATTCTTATTATTTTAATGTTGTTTTATCGTTCGTCGACATTGTAAATTTGTACTTATTCCTAATTTCCTTACAACGATACTTCCTTGCATTACGAACATTAAGAAAATTTAGTGATGGGGAAAAAATTTTGTTGACATTTTGATGGATCACAAAAACATTAAGAAAGGTTATGATAGTGAAAAAAAATTATCTTGACATTTTGATGGATCACAAAAAACATTAAAAAAGGTTAGTGATAGTGGAAAAAATTATGTTGACATTTTGATGGATCACAAAAAACATTAAGAAAGGTTAGTGATTGTGGAAAAAATTATGTTGACATTTTGATGGATCACAAAAAACATGAAGAAAGGTTATGATAGTGAAAAAAAATTATGTTGACATTTTAATGGATCACAAAAAATATTAAGAAAGGTTAGTGATAGTGGAAAAAATTATGTTGACATTTTATTGGATCACAAAAAACATTAAGAAAGGTTAGTGATAGTGGAAAAAAATTATGTTGACATTTTGATGGATCACAAAAACTTTAAGAAAGGTTATGATAGTGAAAAAAATTATCTTGAGATTTTGATGGATCACAAAAAACATTAAGAAAGGTTAGTGATAGTGGAAAAAAAATTATGTTGACATTTTAATGGATCACAAAAACATTAAGAAAGGTTAGTGATAGTGGAAAAAATTATCTTGAGATTTTGATGGATCACAAAAAACATTAAGAAAGGTTAGTGATAGTGGAAAAAATTATGTTGACATTTTAATGGATCACAAAAACATTAAGAAAGGTTAGTGATAGTGGAAAAAATTATCTTGAGATTTTGATGGATCACAAAAAACATTAAGAAAGGTTAGTGATAGTGGAAAAAAAATTATGTTGACATTTTAATGGATCACAAAAACATTAAGAAAGGTTATGATAGTGAAAAAAATTATCTTGAGATTTTGATGGATCACAAAAAACATTAAGAAAGGTTAGTGATAGTGGAAAAAAAATATTTTGACATTTTAATGGATCACAAAAACATTAAGAAAGGTTAGTGATAGTGGAAAAAATTATCTTGAGATTTTGATGGATCACAAAAACATTAAGAAAGGTTATGATAGTGAAAAAAATTATCTTGACATTTTGATGGATCACAAAAACATTAAGAAAGGTTAGTCATAGGGGGAAAATTATCTCGAGGTTTCGAATGATCACGCAATTATTAAGAAAGGTTAGTGATAGTGGAATAAAATATCTCGAGAATGTAATGGATACAAAAAATTAAGAAAATTTAGTGATGGGGAAAATATTATCTCTAGATTTTGATGAATCACAAGAACATTATGAAAGGTAGTGTTAGTGAAAAATTTAAATGTTGTCTGTAAACTTTATAGTTTTTCTTATTTTTTATTTTACTTCATTCATTAAAAAGCTAACTCTAACGTTAAACAAATATTTGCTAACTCAATACATAAATAACGTTGCCTAATTCAATATATATATATATATATATATATATATATATATATATATATATATATATATATCACTATTTATACATCACTATTTGTTATCAATGTAAAGTATTATATTTGACAAATACAAAGTTTAATAAATTTAGATTACATCAAATCGGCTGTTTGAAACAAATTGGTGACCACTCAAAATGCCTGACTTATTTAAAAAAGGATATTTCCACGAGTTTCAGCAGCCTGACAATGCTAATGTATTATTACTTCGTGTTAAATATTAGTTGTACAGTTACAATACCACGCATGGTGGGTATTTAGGCTTTTGACCAAACAATCTGACTTATTTTCCGAAAAAAATGCTATATTCTACCCAACAACAACAACTCGCTTTTTAATAACAAAAGCTTTCTTCCAAACATACCAACTGTGAAACAAAATTTTTAAATAAACTTTCAAATTAATCAACTGTAATTATTGTTTTATTTTCTGAAAAGAACGCCGTATCAAATCACGGAGAATGTTACAGACAGGTAGTAAATCTAAAAAAAAAACAAAATAAACCATGGTCCACTGTTTATTTCACCATCGTAATCAGTTGTGATCAATTTTATATTTGTATTGTCAATATAATTGGAAAATTTTAAATACAATTTTATGTTTGTATTGTCAATATAATTGGAAAATTTTAAATACAATTTTATGTTTGCATTGTCAATATAATTGGAAAATTTTAAATACAATTTTATGTTTGTATTGTCAATATAATTGGAAAACTTTAAATACTATTTTATGCAAATTTTAACTCGGGTCACGATAATAATGTCTGACTTTAAACAAAACATTAGAATAAAAAAGATATAAATTTCACAGAGATCGTGTTTTATTTTAATTGTAAAATACAAGGATGCTCCCTTAAGTGTTCGTTCACGTGATATATTAATCCTTTCAGTGCCAACGGAAGTATGATTTATATAAATCTAATCCAACCGTTATTTAGTTCTGACAATATTTTTTTCAATAAATAAAATACCAAGCATTAACAATAACTTGTTTAACATAATCAAACAACAATACAATAACAACGACTTAAAGAGTCTTGTTAAATAAAACTATTTCAGACTGGTGAAAAGCCGAGCTGGCCAGAATAGTAAGTTAGGTTCAAATCCCGCATCGGCCGTTGGTTTTCCTGTGTAACACATTTAGAGTTTGCCTGTTTGTGGTAGAGGGAGAGGCGAGCCCTGTCTTACATAAACTGTGGAAGCTGACAGGGTCAGGTGTATTCTTTGTGACTTGCACAGCTGACCAAAGAGTTATATACTGTGCATATGTCCACTTAATTAAATGTGTTCATTTAGCTTAAAATATATCCCAAAAATAAAAATAAAACATTGCATTTTTGTCCATATAAAAAAGTCCAAGGCACTGAAAGGTTTTAATGTTATTTATCGTGGAAATTCGAATTGATTTCGTCAGCGAGACAGCTGCGTGTCGCGATTATTTGTTCTCTCACCGATCTTACTTTGACTGCTACTGCACTCTGCTGTACAAGCACTATAGTTAAGGAGTCTCGATAAGACCAAATTAAAGTGCCTACTGACTCATAATAAATTCTGATTATAAAAACTTATAATTTCAAAATATAAAAGTGACCACTTAGTTACTTCGTATACAAAAGTGTTGAGGAAGTAATAAATAATGAATTTTCTAAATCTAGAAATACCCAAGGTTAACTTGGAGACCAGCTATCTCAACCGCCATTAATCAAGGAGCCTAGCGTGGCATGCATTGTCTTTACCAGAAGCCGCAAGATAAATTGTAGAGATACCACGGAGAAATATACAACACTTCGCACAGGGTGAAATACCCTTAAACAATTTTCAATCTATGCTTACGTTCTTATGGAAATTACGAACCAACTCTGTCCGCTTTGCAGTTAATCCAAGGTATCAGCTGTTAGATTGGTCAAACCAAAATTTGAATAACATAGTTGCTCAGTTAATTTTACATACTTTCAATTCACTAATTAATTGATCATACTTTCAATTAATTAGAGATACCGCGGAGAAATATACAACACTTGGTTCAAGGTGAAATACGGTTAAACAATTTTCAGTGTATGTTTACATTGAATAATTTGAATAAAACAAACAATTTGACAAACAAAACAACACACAAACAAATAATAATTTGAGTAAATTAATAATGTTTACAGTCAAAATTTGAATAATAGAGTTGCTAGGCCTAATATTTTATTTTTTTTAATATTTTTTAAATAAATATAACTACAAATTTTTTTAAAAATCCTTCTTAGTTAAAATTTAGATATAAAATTTACACAACATAAATATAGGTCTACCATATACAAAAACGATTTGAAAATATGCTTCCATTACGTCAACAATACAACAGCGTGATATTCCTACAGTAATCAGGTGCTAAAATCTACACTATTACTTTCAATTTTTAGTCAATATTAAAAATTGAAAATATAAAAAGAAACACTGGTAATTGTAGTTAAAGTAACTACTCGAAAAAAGTGTAAAGTAAAAATTATTAATTTTTTAATATATTAGTGTGTAACGAAATTTTTACGCCAAAAGTTTCAGCTGAAGTGAGCAGCTGATGGGCATAGCGATCCCACCATACCTCTAGCTCATAGTGATCTCACTCATCTACTCAACACACACGCGCGTACACACACGCACGCACACACACACACGCACACACACACGCACGCACGCACGCACGCACACACACACACACACACACACACACACACACACACACACACACACACACACACACACACACACACACACACACACACACACACACACACACACACACATATATATATATATATATATATATATATATATATATATATATATATAAGTCAAATGTGTGAGAAAAAATTAACATTTTAGCTAAGAAAAACCAAACAAATGAGTGTTTATATTAAATAACATTTTAATAAACGTTTTTGCATTCGCACTTTTTGTAAAACTTTGCCGCCGCCTCAGAAATTGGAAATTTTGTATCAAAACTTTTAAATATATAGGCCCTACCTCGACCGAGTGACATCTCATTTTAAAGGTTTTATTAAAAGAAAAAGAACAGAACTAACTACAGTTATGGTAATATTTAATTCTATTCAAAATGGCGGTCGACTAATTCTAAAATATTCACATTACTTGTGCAGTTTTATAACGACCCTTGACACTTCCTGTTTCTTCGAAATGTTTAACAGTTCTTTTTACTTTTGCTCTAGATACAGGGTTTCGATTAGGAAATAAATCATTAAAAAAAATGTCACCTCATTATAAAATCGAATTCTATCACCGCGAACACGCATCGTTAGTACTGTATGCTTGTTCACTTGACTCCGTTATACATTTGGTACGTTAAGTGGTTTAATTTTTGTCAATATTAGACAGAAAATTTTTAAAAATGTCAAAATAGTCAACCACGGTAAAGAGTTTTTAATCCCTTTAAGCTGGTGGTCATGGTTCACTTGGATATTAACTGTTTGGAGATTCCTTTTGAGTTTGGGTTGTTATGAGTTTGGTTTTTTAAATCGTCAAAATTTTCGACAGAATTTGAGATAGAGATCACTCTAGTTTACACTGATTTTCTGTATACTGGTTTAGTTTTAAAACTCTGATTATACGTGTATACAGTTAAAATTAAATTATATACAGGTTAAAATTATGTCACCTGAAATTATTTTAATGAATTACTATGCCTTCTTTCATAGTATATAAAACTATGGTATTACCGCAAGGGATGGCTGTTTACCATCTCACAGAAATATGTTGGAAAATCTTAAAACAAAAGTGTTAAAAATTGTTTTTAATATTCAATTTACAAATGATAAAAGGCCTCTTGATATTGATCAACTTTTTGCTCTTGAATCTGTTTCTTTTCATTATAATGAAATGAAAAACAAATACATTAATTTAATAAGTATACCACCTCAAATATGTAAAACTGTTGGTAGTAAAATTAGCTATATTAAAGCAATACACAAATATAACATTCTCCCTAAGTATCTCTAAACATTACTTAACTCCAATCTAGGAAGAATAAACTTAAAATTGGATTATTTAATCTATAGTGTAATTACAAACTTATAAATATTTTTAATGAACTATTAACATAATATATTACTTTGTCATAAAATTTATTTTTTCCTATTACCAAAGTTGTATTAATTTTAAGTTAAACTTTTAATTTAATGTTAAACTTTTTCTATTTATGCTTTTACCTTGGATTACGAATGGCTATTTTTATGTAATTATAATTCCTTCCATGTTTACACTGTTATATGGTAGTTGTAAATTTCTTT
>CM040183.1:73902521-73910021 GCA_022606455.1 Callitettix versicolor | reverse complement strand
CCATTCCGCCAGTTTCTTGTTGTACAGTGAGTTTCCGCTCATTCTTACACATGAGTAGCTAGGGAAGTTATGACCGCCCACACCGAACCTTATGCGAGGTTGCCAGGTGTCTCAGGGATCCGTTTGATATACTAACATTACACTCCATCAGCACGGATCGCTTTACACTTTATAGGAGAAAGCCCAAGTTATGTAAAGTAGTGACTGTGTGTTCCGAGTAAGTGAATGAGAGCTGTGTGAGCTAGAGATAAGGTGGGATCGCTAAACCCATCAGCTGCTCATTTCAGCTGCTTTCGCCGGTAGTATATAATGTTACAAAGCCCGATAATATTCTTTATATCTGTCTATCATACTGTCCACATGATATAACACTTAAGGACGTAACCCCCACATGGGGTGCAGACTAGCTGCACCTATTGAGAGGATTTAGACGTCCCTCGCGGTTCTCGAGTCTAACACACACTTACACTTACACTACACTTACGACTTTAACACTTTACTCTCACACTTTAAATGTAAATTTAGGGAGGCGATAATAGCCTCAATGTGCTTAAAATAAAAAAGGACGTAACACATTCATTCACTGAATTACCACAAAATTTCAAAAAATGTTACATAATCCCTTCATCTTCCAAGGCTTTCAACTGTAGTACTGTTCAAATTTGAGTTTGAAAGTATGGATTTCTTAGCAGATGAATGTTTGAATGCGACAGGGAAACTAGGTGGACGTCTTTATCAAAGAAGACAAATGGACATAGGACCTATTCTTACATTCCTACTCAAGGTCGACTCAGAAATTCAGTCGGGATTTGCCGAAGATGTTGGTGTTCACAGATGTGATGCACAGTGGTGTGTAATCCTACGTTTTTCAAATGAAATACATTTGACTTATTACAAATTTTAGTACCAAATAGTTACTAAGTATTATTTTTAATTATATGTTATTATTAAATATTTATTTTAAGTGGATACATCTGACTTTCTATTAATATTTTGAACATTAATTCTCTCTCTCTCTCTCTCTCTCTCTCTCTCTCTCTCTCTCTCTCTCTCTCTCTCTCTCTCTTTCTCTCTCTTTCAACGTTCATCTTGTTAATTTGCTACAATAAAACACTTCGCTGAATCTGTAGTTTGAAAAGAACAATCATCACTTTTCATAAGTAAAGGTATAGTCAAATTTTTAAATTTCATGTCTACATTTCACACAAAATCATACTAAGCAGCCTCGGTGGCGTAGTTGATAGCGTACTGGGCTTTCATCCCGAAGACCCGGATTCGATTCCCGGCCAGGGCTTGGCATTTTCATACGCTATAAATCATCCCATCGTCTGCATTAGCCCAAGTGTGCACAATAGTCGGACGTTAAACACCAAAAAAAAACTTTTCATAAGTAAAGATATTTGTTATCACTTTTTTCTAATTTTAGTTGCTATCTGGTTTCGGTTACTAGATTCTTCCGTACTGCTGAGAAGGCCAATAACACCGTGTGTTCTTATAGTAGTAGAAGCTAATGGCTTACTTCCCGTTCAAACAGAGAGGCTACCCGGCAATTTAGAAAATAATGAATTATTATTTCGGCTGATAATGGTTTGTAAGGACCATTATCGGCTGTTTAGCTAACGTGGCGGAAAGAAGTTTTTGAAATCATAACATTCAAATAACAACACACAAACATACAATTCGACACTGCAGTATTTTATAAAACACGAAAATTAAATTTAAATATTTTAATTTTTAATTAATCAAATCTGTTGATTTGTTTTTGAAAAATACTTTCATAACTTTATTAAAATTTAATAAACCTCAGATTTACGTCATATTTTCAATTTTTTTTTTATTTTGCATTCACATTTTAGCACTGTTAATGATGACAAAATCAAACAGCAAAAATTTAACAATCAACAATTCAGATTTTTCAAATTGTCATTGACCGAAATTTTAAAGCGTGTACATGAGTTTATTGGGTAACGAACTTGTTCAACTTACGAAACTTAAGTTTTTCTTTAAATACAAATACAAAATTAAAATCTAAATATAATTAACATCGACTTCTCAATATTGTTCTAGAAATTATGAACAGTGATCATTTTATAATATAAGTTACGATCTCGGGTTTAATTCCGGATTTATTCATTTATATTCATTATAAATGGTAATAAAAATAACTTAATTTGAAATAGTATTATCGAAGCTGTTTATGTGAACGCCATCATCTCGTAGACTAACAGTTCGCGCTGCATATTTGAACTTGTGCTTTTACTTCGTATATTCTGATACAAGACTCCTTGTGACCCAAGCGTATTCCAGGATTCAGTTTGGTTGAGAGGGTCAGCACAGCAAATAATTGCAACATTACCGGTCGTTGCCAAGGTCACGCACCTTATAAAACCCACTGCCTCCTCCAGCTACGCTTCTGTTGTGTTGTGTACGATGTGCAGTGCCAGTGCAATTATTGTGGTGAGTCAAAGTTCTTCTTCTTCTTCTTCATTAGTGTTTATTTTGTTTGTATTTCATACATTGTAACCGTGACTTGGATTGTACAATGGACTCTCAATCTGTGCCTTTTATCTCACACGATTGTTGTACAGTAATTTTATTTTTATACAATTCCTTTGATCATTTTCAACAGTCCTTTATGTAATTTCATTTCTCGAAATATTATCTTAATAAAATGTATGAAAACAGAATTAAACTAAGCAAATTTTTAACTTTTATGACGTTAATTTACAATATCAGTCATAAAAAAATGCTACGTTTCTAAATTATATGAATGTTAATTATATGTTTGTGTAAAACATTACACTAACTTTCTGACATTCATAGAAAATCTGTCTAATTTCTCGAAATTGGTTCTTTAGATTTTTCTTAAAGTTTTATTCATAACTCAACTTAGTGTAAATTTACTATTCGAGAGTAAATAAAAAAAACAAAAAAACAAAAGCAGCCCAAACATAGCTCAAAATTAATTTTGTTTCCCAATTACTAACCCAAACTACAAATTTCTCTTATTTAAAATTTAGTCAAACTGTATTTATGAATATGGGTACAGAATCTATTAAATTCTTTTCGATATACAAATTGCAGATGTCTGTGAAAATTTCGCTTCTGAAAGCTACCCATAAAACACATTAAAAGTCAGTCAAATTTCTCAAAATCGGATCACCAAATTTTGCTGAAATTTTGGCCACACATAAAGATACATAGACAATGACTGCCGTTGGGGTTTTTTAACTTTTAAACAACCGGTTTAAAAGGGGTAATAACTACGTACGAGTTATTAAGAGTAAGTTTTTGTACCCTGCATAACACTGTAGATGCGAAATTATCGATCGTTGTCATTTTACCATTTATAACGACTTAAAAAGAAAAGAAACTTTTTTTTTAGTTAAACGCCTCTTTTTATTCATTTAACCCATAAATATCGCCTTTACTTCCCATTATCTAACCAATGAATAAGAAAACACTCTCCCATTTTGTCGCCGGCTTACATCTTTCCCTATAAAAAGAAACGACTTTTCCCAGGTTAAATTAGGTGCCCTACAATTACCCCGCCCATCTTATTTGAATAGAAGGGAAAAGCAATCAGAACAAAATCTGCGGGACTTCGCATTGATCGCCGAGACGTTTTGATCCCTTTGAAAAATACGTTCGTGAATTTCCAAAAATTGAATTTAAAATTTATCGTGACTGTTGTGTTTGTCTATTACGTTTTTCCTTTCGTTCTTTCCATTTGTCAGTAAATTAAATTGGCCGCATACTCAATCGGTACTTTGTTTTACTTCATTCATCTCATTACAGACAGTGCCTCCGAGATACTTTAAAACCACGATATTTTTATATGGACTGTATAAACGTTGTTACATCGTGTATTTAACTTCATTAATAACGGACTTGTATGTGTTTGCGTTTACACTTTGAACATGTATCGCACAATGTTCTCGCTTGTCTTACACACTTTTATGCGACAATTAATTATGTTCCATGCAGTTTGCAACACTGTGCATTGTTTCAACGAAAATAATCTTTGCGCATGCGCAACAGACTAAAACGAAATTCGCCTTTGCTGATATTTCCCTACAAAATTACAAAAAAAAATGTAAACTACATTTTACATATTTTTCTAAGTAGCCTAAACGTTTTATTTTTCAACTAGAGTTCAATAAATCTAACCGCTTTTTAAAATGTCGTTAAACTTGTCCTTCAATATTTGTACAAAGAATAAAGATTAAGTAATATGTTAAAGTAAAACTATATTTTCATCAGGGTGATCGTAACAATTAAATAGTTTTACAGAAAAACGTACGCGTGTGAACTCAAGGAGATACTGACAGAAGCTTTCGTTAATGTTATCTTTACCGAATATATAATTAGTTTTAAGATATGTTTACAAATATTTTGTTTTGTTTAAATAAATAAATACGTGAACATAGCTTAGATATTATTTACTGTAGTTTTAGTACAAGGTCAGTTGTTGTATTTTAATGTGTAACGATCAGCTGATAATTTCATTGACAGCTGAAAGGCTATAAATTTCAGGTTATGTTGTTAAAAACTAGCAATATTAACAACAATTATTATAAGCGATTATATTAATTTCGAATGTATTATAAACGGTTACAACGTGCACGTGTTATTCAACTGAAGAAAATTCAACAATCAAAGGAACGTTTTGATAAAATACGCATGTACTGTTATAAAAAACGATGAGAAAATTAAGGAGACAGAAATATAAAGGCGAAATTTGTTTGCTCGTCCGTTCCATATTTCCGTTACATTCTTCCGTTCGGCAGGCTTTTTTTTATATTCACTACACTCGCCAAAGCTAACATTAAGAGCTTCAAAAATGTATACAACTTTTATAAAATTGTTTAAAACAGTTTTAGAACATTTATAGCGATCCTGTTTCAAATAAAGGTTTAAGGACATCTTTAGTTTTATAATTTCCAAAAGTTCGTATAAAACTTTATATTATTCCCTTATTCTTACAAAAAAATTATTCTCTCTGGCTGGTAAACGGAAGTAAAGACTTCAATAATAAGTAATTTATATTTTTTAAGTAATTAATTTCATTGATAAAATTGTATTTAATTGAAAGATTTGGGAGAGAGAGAGAGAGAGAGAGAGAGAGAGTTATGAAATTTGAAGAATTTCATAGAGTTGAACTTTTTTTAACGAATTTCCATTAGAAAATAAATTATTTGAGTTATTGGAGGGGCCATCACGGTAAGAGCCAGAACTGGAACCTTGAAATGAGCGCTGACCGTAACCTCTAGATAACCTCTTAAGTAGTTTTTATAAAAGTAAATATATATTTATACTCAATTTATACTTTATAAATATATAAAGTAAATTATATATATTTATGCATTAGCACTATTGTTTGCAATTTTAGTCACATTTGATTCAAATTTGGCACAAAAATCGATTTTGATAATATTTTGAACAATTTAGTTGTCCAGCATAAACCGTTCAAAAGTTTCAAAATGGCGGTCTTTTCTTTTCGTAAAAAAATTATTTTTTTATCGTAAATGTTTTTGAAAATCTGATTTTATCATAATAAATCAGTGTTAAATTCTGCTTAAATTATAACATAAAACTTTCAAATTCGATTGGAACACCGGTAAATCTGACGGCGGTCAGGGATCGTTTTCGTATTTTCAGTGTAATTTGAAAGTGTAAAAGCTGGTGTGTGTGGATTTTAACGCTGATTACAGTAAGGGAAAACTGATTATTTTTAATGTGTAAAATAAAATGTGTAATTGATGGAGATTGGCTTCCATTACGTCAGCGGAACAGCAGTACGGCGAATACATTTATTAATGCAGTTTAATAAACCCGCTAGCAGTAAAACGTTTACGTTAGTTAGAGTATTACTGTGTGATTAGTGTAACGGAATCGCTGATCCAGCGGGCTGGAGTCTGTGTCGCTCATGTTTGTCTAATACATATTCATGTTACTTGAGCAGGGCAGACTTCCTCAGACGTTTGTTTAGCATCAGCGTTCAATGCCCAGTTTTAAGAGGGTAGTAACCGCGTGTTTCTCGTTTCCTCGGAAATTACTAAGTTTCCGAAAACCAGCTGGAACGTTTCACGTGTGCTTTTAACATATTAAACAGATAATGGTTTTTGAGATATTAACAATTTTTTTTTTTAAATATCATCGTTTGATTCAGAAGTAAATTCGATCGAAACGGTTAAAAATCGATATTTTCCAAATTTAAAAAAATGAAAACTAATTAAATTATTCCAACTTAAACAGCAGTTTTGGCTACCACAAAGTTATAAAAATTTTGATCCGTACAATACTTTCTCTATTCATATTGCATTTTTTTGTACGGAAAAAGTATTTTTTTCTTATTTTCAAAAATACAAATAAAAATTGAAAATCAATATTGGAGTAAGTAAAAAAAATTTATACGAATTCTGTTCACGTCTTGGAAATATGCCTACCTACAAAACTTCGATAAATCAGAAACTAAACCTTAGACGCCGTCTGGTTTGTTTTATCGGTAACTTGTGTTACAATAATAGTTGTAAATGAAATTATTTGAAATACCAGTCACCATAGATATCACGCCAGATAGATATGACGTCACTGGTGTCTTTGAATCGAATGTAATTAGATTACTTCTTTCTTTTTTGTATAATGTTCATACAATGCCAGTTAGATTATTGAGGATGAGTTATCGGTGATAACGAAAATAGGTAAAGCTTACTGCAGTCTCGAACCTACAAACTTCTGGTGCGCAAATTCAAAAACGCAGAAGATTTAGCCACCTTGACCACCGAACCCTAAATTTTCGTAACACATCTAATAAATTCTATTAGAACAGGTGGAAAAGTAATACTTTATTCAATCCATTAACCTAACAGAAATTTGATTAAAAGAACGTTTCGATATATCGCTTAGCTAACCAATAGACTCGATCGTCAACAGAAATAGGTCAGCCGATGGTTTCATTGATACTTTTTGTCACAATTAGAGAACATAACTGTGGAACAAGTCGCGTTAGACACGCCCTGTTTGCCGTGAAGGTCTACAACGTGGTTTGGTGATCATCAGCCGCTCTAATAGTCTTACCGATTAATTTAAAGTCTCAAAATAACGGAAGTCGATTTATTCAAATGGAATTTCTTTAGACTGTAATAAACGATGCAATAACACTACAACAACTGTCTCACGTTCAATTAAATTATTTAAAGATGTTTAAAAGGAAACTTTTTCACCACGATTATATTAATTTCATCAGTCTGTCTCTCTAGATAAAATCTTGTAATTGATATTTAATTCACTTATAATTGTCCAATCGAACTGAAATTGTGCGCATAAATGTAGTATTTATGACAACATATAGGCCTAACAGATTTACCAAAATAGTGGTGCACAATCAATTAATTAAATTTCATCTTAACAAAACTAAACGGGCGAATCGAATAGGTAAATCGATTAAATAATATTTAATCAAAGATTAAGTAATCTCCACTTAACATTACATTAACA
>CM040183.1:73880021-73895021 GCA_022606455.1 Callitettix versicolor | reverse complement strand
CAAAATAATAATATTTTACTTGGTTTATCGCTAAGTACATTTCTGAATAAGATCATGGGCGGTTTTTCTCATATTTTAATTCGAAAATAAGCCTTATATGAAATAATCACAGTACACCACTGTCTAGCTGACGTGATAGAAGCGACTTTACAAAAGTATTTTTTTGTAACTTACATTATTGAAATTTTGATTTTCAAAATCAGCATTAAACTGATATTTGCAATATAAATATTCAAATTACATTGAAAAATAATAAATGACCGCTGTCAAAAATTCCCAAATTTTTAACATAACTTACAAGTTCAAAAGGTTAATTTATGCAGTTTTTTACGCTGATTATGATGGTTAAAACGGATTTTCAAAAACATTTAATACAAAAAAGTTACGTATTTTTAAAATAGCCGTTATTTTGAAATTGTCTAATGAATTTGGCTGGTTAACAAATTTGTTAAAACTATTATCAGAATTGATTTTCGTGCGAAGTTTTAATCACATCGGAACAAAATTGCTAGCGTCAGCGTACTAAAACACACACACACACACACACACACACACACACACACACACACACACACACACACACACACACACACACACACACACACACACACACACACACACACACACACACACACACACACACACACACACACACACACACACACACACACACACACACACACACACACACACACACACACACACACACACTCACAGACACTCACACACACACACACACACACACACACACACACACACACACACACACACACACACACACACACACACACACACACACACACACACACACACACACACACACACACACACACACACACACACACACACACACACACACACACACACACAGTGAAAAAAAACGTTTTCTTTATCATTTATTCCCACTAAGTACAAACCAAAAAAATAGGAAAATCAACATTATTTCTCAAAATCGGTCCATAATTTCCTTGAAATTTGATAGCATATGATAATTTATGATTAAAATATATATCTAAATTGAAGACATTTCTTGTTCCAGAATAGATCGATAAAAACAAACCCAAGGTTTATTTTGAGATTCTTTTATTTACTACCAAACAATAATTTTTTTTCAAATTTCGCTGCAATGACTAATCAAGTTATTATAGCGAAATTTGAAACACAATAAATTTTAAAATATTTTATAAATATAAATAATAAAGTCAATCTATTATCAAAATCGATTATCGTGCTAATTTTGAATCAAATCAATTTTTGAATTTTGAATCAAATATAAGAAATGTGTACGTCATAAATAACGTTACTTTTGAGGGTTCAAGTCAAATTTCATTTTCAGTATTTTTACACTTTACGAACATGATTTTATATGGACTATATTTCAGGAAAAATTTATCAAAATTGTTGACGTCGATTTGGCGTGAATCTCTTTTTAAGTTTTTTTTCAAAAAAAGAAAATTCCAAAAAATACTTTTTTCCCCGATACACGGCCAAACGAACATCAAGTTTTATTAAAATCTATCAATTTAGTTTAGTTTTCAGCGACCCACAGTATTTTAAAAAGTAAATTTTAATAAGATCTCAAAGAAATATGTTCGTTCAAAATAACTATATTTTACACTTCATGTAGTGAAAGAATTGGAAACGTATTATTAAAGTACGCTTTTTCAGCAAGTCTATTTTAAAAGCTTTTTACCTGATGAATAATTTCCTTTATACTCTATACGATATATTTAATAAGGTACTATACTTTTACAGATAGATCTACATACATAATGTAATATATTCTCAGATGGAAGTGTAACAACACACTCAGTTAAGGAGGAAGGGTTAAAGAGATGCAAATTTTAGGCTGCGGAGTTTTACAGATTGTCTCTTGCGTAGACACGCGTTGCAGATATTGGTCGACGTAAAGTAGATAGAGGCAGACAGCGTTATCTCGGAGAAGAATGGTAAACGCAAGATTGGTTGCAAAGCCCCGGGTATATTTTCCTTTCGAAAAATAAATGTAAAAAGTATTTATCAAGATAAATTGAACTCTATCTGTTCGAATATTCTGCAGCGGAAAACGAAAATAATCGCGGCACGCAGCTGTCTCGCTGACGTGTTGGAAAACGAAAATAACGAGGCACGCAGCTGTCTCGCTGACGTGATGGAAAACAAAAATAATCGTGACACGCAGCTGTCTCGCTGACGTGATGGAAAACAAAAATAATCGTGACACGCAGCTGTCTCGCTGACGTGTTGGAAAACAAAAATAATCGCGGCACGCAGCTGTCTCGCTTACGTGTTGGAAAACGAAAATGATCGTGGCACGCAGCTGTCTCGCTGACGTGTTGGAAAACAAAAATAATCGCGGCACGCAGCTGTCTCGCTTACGTGTTGGAAAACGAAAATGATCGTGGCACGCAGCTGTCTCGCTGACGTGTTGGAAAACGAAAATAACGAGGCACGCAGCTGTCTCTCTGAAGTGTTGGAAAACGAAAATAACCGCGGCACGCAGCTGTCTCGCTGACGTGTTGGAAAACGAAAATAATCGCGGTACGCAGCTGTCTCGCTGACGTGTTGGAAAACGAAAATAATCGCGGCACGCAGCTGTCTCGCTGACGTGTTGGAAAACGAAAATAATCGCGCACGCAGCTGTCTCGCTGACGTGATGGAAAACAAAAATAATCGTGGCACGCAGCTGTCTCGCTGACGTGTTGGAAAACGAAAATAATCGCTGCACGTAGCTGTCTGGCTGACGTGATGGAAAACGAAAATAATCGCTGCACGTAGCTGTCTCGCTGACGTGATGGAAAACGAAAATAATCGCGGTACGCAGCTGTCTCGCTGACGTGTTGGAAACGAAAATAATCGCGGCACGCAGCTGTCTCGCTGACGTGATGGAAAACGAAAATAATCGCGGCACGCAGCTGTCTCGCTGACGTGTTGGAAAACGAAAATAATCGCGCACGCAGCTGTCTCGCTGACGTGTTGGAAAACGAAAATAATCGCGGTACGCAGCTGTCTCGCTGACGTGTTGGAAAACGAAAATAATCGCGGCACGCAGCTGTCTCGCTGACGTGTTGGAAAACGAAAATAATCGCGCACGCAGCTGTCTCGCTGACGTGATGGAAAACGAAAATAATCGCGGTACGCAGCTGTCTCGCTGACGTGTTGGAAACGAAAATAATCGCGGCACGCAGCTGTCTCGCTGACGTGATGGAAAACGAAAATAATCGCGGCACGCAGCTGTCTCGCTGACGTGTTGGAAAACGAAAATAATCGCGCACGCAGCTGTCTCGCTGACGTGATGGAAAACAAAAATAATCGTGGCACGCAGCTGTCTCGCTGACGTGTTGGAAAACAAAAATAATCGTGGCACGCAGCTGTCTCGCTGACGTGATGGAAAACGAAAATAATCGCGGTACGCAGCTGTCTCGCTGACGTGATGGAAAACAAAAATAATCGTGGCACGCAGCTGTCTCGCTGACGTGATGGAAAACGAAAATAATCGCGGCACGCAGCTGTCTCGCTGACGTGTTGGAAACGAAAATATCGCGGCACGCAGCTGTCTCGCTGACGTGTTGGAAAACGAATTTCTGACAAAAATCATACAAATTTATTTTGTTAATACACGAGCTTGGACACTTATTAACAGTCGAAAACCGTTTCAAAATGCGAGATATTCAAAATCTAAAAAAAAATAAAACTTTTTAACACACACTTTTTAAAAATCAAAAATCACTGCCGTAATAAGAGTTAAAATTTGCATAAAGAATTATTTTAAAATAAGTGAAATTTATAAATTTATAACACCAATGTATACAGATTTATCAAGTTAGTAGACTTTACTGGACAAGATAGTAGATCTTACTTGTAACCTAAATCGTCAATCGTTAGGCCAGGTGGCCGCCAAATACGGAGCTGACTATGCATTCAAAACCTAACCAATTGTTTTTAATGTAAGTGCAACCACTGAAATCGTAATGGAGCTGGGCGTCGTTGGGTTCCGCTCCGCGTAGCTTCGACTCTGTATAGGTTCGGTTTTGAAGCTAACTAAGATTTGACGGACGCAAAAAAGTAAAAAAATTATCATTTTCGCAAAACACGCATTCCGCCTATTCTTAGACAACGTCTTCTTCAACTAATGAAAATTACCGAAACCAAAGCAACACAACGTTTTCATATAATAAGCGTGTACTGTTATCGAAAAGGAAGAAGCAAAAGAAAGAGACAGAAATAGAGAGATGAAATTCGTTTGCTAGTTAGTTCCATATTTCCGTTACATTAAAAAGATTTTGCACACTTTTTTTCTATTCATTCCTCTCGCCAGAGTTAACATTAAAAAATTCGCTTCAATATCTATTAGAACACGAAGAAGGGTAAATATAAATATGTCTAGGGTACATTCCAGAAGCGTAGCAGTAAATGTATTTTCCAACCGTACAAATACTTTTATTTATTATTTAATAAAAACCAAACTTAAAGTAGTTCATGAAGATACAAATTGTAATTAGGTTATGTTAATAATAAAATAACCTTAACCTAATTATAAAACACATTTTGTTTCACAATACCAAGTTAGACATAATTTCGAATTTCAAAGAAATGTTTCTGTAAAATAGTTAATTGAAAATTAAACCAGTCACTACTCAAACTTTGCTTAAAATAAATTGAGTTTTCGAAGTTATCGAGTAATCGAATTAAATTTAATTATTGTTTAGCCAACCTATAAATTGTATATATACATACAAACACACACACACACACACACACACACACACACACACACACACACACACACACATATATATATATATATATATATATATATATATATATATACATATACCTATATATTCATATATACACTCGCATTAGTAAACTATATATATATATATATATATATATATATATATATATATATATATATATATATATATATATATATATATTCCTATATACACTCGCATTAGTAAACTAGCTTTACAATCTACTAAATGAAACGTACCAAATCTACGTAGATATATAAAATACAATTTACAATTTGGTTAAATAATAATCAGTACTTCGAATATATATATATATATATATATATATATATATATATGTGTGTGTGTGTGTGTGTGTGTGTATAGTATAGGTATACACTCGCATTAGTAAACTAGCAGCCACCTCGGTGGCCTAGTTGATAGCGTACGGGGCTTTCACCCCGAGGACCCGGGTTCGATTCCCGGGCAGGGCTTGGTATTTTCATACGCTATAAATCATCCCATCGTCTACATTATCCCAAGTGTGCCCAATAGTCGGACGTTAAACACCAAAACAAAAAACAAACAAACAAAAAAGTAAACTAGCCTAAAGACTTTCATAAATACGCCTCAGAAAGTATTACATTCACTGAGCTGTTAACGGAATTTTAATTTGTATAAATTTATTATAGCCTATTTAAATGTAATCAGCTCAATCCCCTGCTATGACCAGCTGTTTTTACATTACAAAATTATGAATGAAAATAACAGCTGTAATTATTTACCGTAACAGATGTTTCCGCGTTTTGTTAACAGCAAGTTGAGGTTATGTTTTGCTCTAAATATTTAAACTCATTTTAATCCTCACAAATGACATTTTTTTAAAATATCATTTAATTTAATAATATAATTTAAAACAATGTGATTCATTTTTATATTTCAAAACAAAACCATGCAACAGATTGTATAAAACCATAATCAGATTGAAAAATGTGCAATTGGAGTGGCCATTAATGTAAGACCTAAGTCCGAGTTTTAAAATGAGACTGATGAAACCATACTTTGAACTATGACTTTATACATACATACATATACTGTACATTTTTAATGTAGTTAAAAAAATTTTATAAATTTAAAAAATGTAAAGAAATAAAAAGTAAAATAAAAATGTTAGACAACTTAATTAATGGCCAACTATACTTACAATCTAAAGTTAAGCGAAATTGATAAATTCGTATAGGCTATAGCTTTTTTTTGGTGTTTAACGTCCGACTCTTGTGCACATTTGGGCTAATGCAGACTATGGGATGATTTATAGCATATCAAAATGCCAAGCCCAGGCCGGGAATCGAACCCGGGTCCTCGGGGTGAAAGCCCAGTACGCTATAACACCGAGGCGGCAATATAGGCTATAGCAATATATAACTCGTGTGCCAATACTCAAAAAAAGTGAAAATAGTTTTTTTGGTGTACTTGTCAAATTCTCAAGAGCATATTACTGTATATGAACGTGCATATTTGCAAACAGTCATTTTGAGGGTAAAGGCTGGATATAAAGAGCGGGGTTGGTCCGCTAAGAGAGCAGTGATATCATTGAATATAAACGTACTAGAATGATAACGCTTATGAAAGATGTGAGCACTCGCTGCTGGTAGCATCTTGATGCAGGTTGTTCAACTAGAAGTGAATAGATAGATAGTACTGTCTATTTTCTCAAACTTCTCCGCATGTTCTTGCACCTTGCAGCGTTTCTAGCGGCAGACAGTGCAATTACTTGGACTTTAGCGCTAATATCGAGCACGCTTTTCACAACTGTCGCTGTACTTCTAGTCCGTTTACGGTGATATCCAATGTATACGTCTGGTAGATTGATTACTAAGCACTACGTTTTAACACAACTTGTCGCCTGAACATTCGACAAATAATGTTTGATTTATTATTAACAACGATCAACAAATAACCAAGTAATTACCATTGCGCCACGTTAGTTAATCAATTACAGCTTAACCAAGCAAACAAATCACACAAATTGAATTAGATAACATTAAATACAGTGTGACGGTGCAAGCTACATCAGCGCTATAATATTTCATTTAAACTGGGAATGTGACAGGGCAGGAGAGCTGTGTGTTCGCTAACATTGCTTTTAGGTTTACAGCTGATTTAACATCATTCATTGTTGTGTTTTAGCTAATTTATTGCCTAACGAAACTTTCAGTTCCTGTGAATCTGTTCTTGACTTGCGCAGAAGCTAAAATGAAATGAAGTTACGCAAGCATATCCTGCCAGTCACCGACTTCTGCCGCTACCCGGTATTGGTCTCGGCAAGCTAAATAGAGGCGATAGAAGACTTAATTATAAAACCGCCCGTCAGCCCACGTCTTTAGGCAATTCATCGAGGTTTCGCGTACCCTTACTTTAATTTCGAACATTCTGAAATTCGCGTTGTTATCAAATATGAAGATTGTCGCTGAAGAAGAAAAGTTTTTACGAAATCGTTGTTTTCATCTCACGTACTTCCTAATTTAAAAATAAAATTAATATACAAATTCCTGTAAATTGTTAAGTTATAAAGAAGAAAGTCTATTAACTTTGAAAACAATAGACTAATTTCAAAGTGCCATAAAAATTGTTTTAAATAAAATTAAAACTTTTAAAGCGTTCTATAATTGAACTTTTGTCTACTAAAACATTCTACACTTATAAAAAAATTAGACATTTTTAATATTTTTCGATTAACTACTTCAAACCTGAAACATATTTTTTTTAAATCTATCAGCTGTTTTCCTTTATTTTTTTCACGAAAATCTTCAGAGCGGTCCGCTTAGTTTGAGCAAAAACTGAAATATTTATAAAACAAATTCCTTTCCAATGACAATCCTTACTTTAATTTACAGACTAGCTGCACCTATTGAGAGGATTTAGACGTCCCTCGCGGTACCCGAGTCTAACACACACTTGCACTGACAACACCACACTTACGACTTTAACACTTTACACTCACACTTACTTTTAGGGAGGCGATAATAGCATTAATGTGCTTTTCGCCTTAAAATAACAAAAAAAATTAATTTACAGTATTAATAACAGAAGATCCTGGCCTTTGGACCTTCTGTTGTCTAAACAGAGCTCCTATCTTTTCGTTCCCTTTTATTATCTGTGTGAAGAAGTTCAGGACTTTATGACATTAATGTTTCCACCTAAAGTCGTAGAAAGTTAATACTTTGGTGTTCGTCCCACCCTATTTTCCCACAGAGTTGGGAGAAAAGGGAAGTGTGAACAGTATGACTGTCTGTCTTCTTTTCCGCTACAAAGAAACGAAATGTTAGACCTACAATCTTCTTTATCACTTTTTTAAAATATATATATTCATTTCTTTTTCTTCTTTTTATATATATATATATATATATATATATATATATATATATATATATAGTTTAAATTTTGATCAAAGTTTGACTTAAATGCATATTTATAATTCGAGACAGTTGTATTTGGAAAAAAATACATTTATTTTGGGTCATTAAAAAAAAAACACTAACACCGATTGCTGTCACTTTTTTCCTATTTATTCCCGAAAAATAATATTTTTTTAATTACAAGTAAAATTTTATTGTATTTTAAAATTTTAACGTTGGAGCACGCTAGAATCGCAGGAAAAAATCAGTGACCCAATTCTAATGATAGAGGACTGATCAGATGGTCAAACGACACAAGGTCTCTAGACCCTTTGATGTCAAGTTGACGTTTGAGGGTGGAAATAGTGTGTTGGGAAAATTTGGAGACATAATATGATATATCGATGGCTCCAAGACAAAGACAGGCACTAGTGCTGGGGTGTGTGGTCAGAAACCGGGATTAAAGATAGTTGACAGCATACAACAGTATTCCAGGCTGAAGTGATGACCGACTATTAATGACTGTGTTCGGGAGAATTTCAAACGGGCCTTCAAGAAGGCACAAATTCATATTCATATCGATAGTCAGACAGCAATAAAAGCAAATGCGGGTCCTACAATTCAGTCCAAACTGGTCTGGGAGAACCTCAACGCTCTATCCCTGGATAACCGGGTAACTCTTTACTGGTTTTTTTTGGTGTTTAACGTCCGACTGTTGTGCACACTTGGGCTAATGCAGACGATGGGATGATTTAAAGCGTATGAAAATGCCAAGCCTTGGCCGGGAATCGAACCCGGGTCCTCGGGGTGAAAGCTCAGCACACTATCAATTAGGCCACCGAGGCAGCTTAACTTTACTGGGTTCCGGGGCATAAGGAAGTTGAGGATAATGAGGAGGCAGACCGACTGGCTGGACTTGGATCTGCATCTGAGTTTATCAGACCTGAGCCGGTTTTAGGAATGTCTCTATCGTTGGCCAGGTCCACTATTAATAGGTGGATTACTGATCAACACCAGGTAAGATGGGATCACCTTCATGGGCATTCCCATAGTAAAAGTATTTTATTCAACATTCCTTTTGGAGGACTCAAAGGGGCAGCAGATGCCTGGGCAGAGCATAACTCAGGAGGATTATGTGGCTGGTTACAGGGTAATGTGGTCTGAATGTGTACATGAACAGGATAGGTATATACCATGGAGAAACCATGTGTATGTGCAGGAAGGAAGAGGAAACTGCAGAACATAATCCTTGATGGTGAAGCTCTTGCTGGTAGGAGGCTAGGGGTTTTGGTTTTCAGGACCCTATGGATATTCAGCAAAATGAGCTAGTCAATGGATGTTGGAACTTAGTAAGGGCATCAATCTGCTAAACTAGTACTCAAGAGATTTATTTGCACAATAGATCGCAGTGCCTGGGGTTGTATTATCCCTTCCTCTAGTTTAAATCTTATAATCTAATATAAAATTTTATTAAACTGAATTGAGTTATGAATAACATTTTTTAACCAAAAATTTGATTTCTGTTTGGGCACTTAACTGCTATATTTAAGATGAATTCAATCAAAACATTTAGAGCGTATTTTCAGAAAACATATTTTTAAGGTGTTTTAATTGAGCTTTGATTTTGTTTAATAACCCCGAAGTACGAATATTCTTAACGGATATTTTTAAAACTCCTTAAATATTTTTAACACACACAACAAAAATCTAAAAAAAAAACTTTTTTTACTCAAGTGACTGAAAAATGTATGCATCCCTTACTGTAATTTCTTTGCTATTAATAATTATTATAGTTATAATAGTCGTATAATTAATTTTATAATAATTGATATATCCTAACTTACGTCACAAAACTGTACAACTACACTTCATAAAGTAGTAAATTCTTACTAAATTACTAGTAATAAAGTAAAAAAACTTTTTTTACTCAAGTGACTGAAAAATATGTGCATCCCTTACTGTAATTTCTTTGCTATTAATAATTATTATAGTTATAATAGTCGTATAATTAATTTTATAATAATTGATATAGCCTAACTTACGTCACAAAACTGTACAACTACACTTCGTAAAGTAGTAAATTCGTACTAAATTACTAGTAAAATTACTAGTAGTAAAGTAAAAAAAATTTTTTGACTCAAGTGACTGAAAAATATATGCATCCCTTACTGTAATTTCTTTGCTATTAATAATTATTATAGTTATAATAGTCGTATAATTAATTTTATAATAATTGATATAGCCTAACTTACGTCACAAAACTGTACAACTACACTTCGTAAAGTAGTAAATTCTTACTAAATTACTAGTAATAAAGTAAAAAAACTTTTTTTACTCAAGTGACTGAAAAATATGTGCATCCCTTACTGTAATTTCTTTGCTATTAATAATTATTATAATTATAATAGTCGTATAATTAATTTTATAATAATTGATATAACCTAGCTTACGTCACAAAACTGTACAACTACACTTCATAAAGTAGTAAATTCTTACTACATTACTAGTAATAAAGTAAAAAAAATTTGACTCAATTGACTGAAAAATGTATGCATCCCTTACTGTAATTTCTTTGCTATCAATAATTATTATAATTATAATAGTCGTATAATTAATTTTAATTTTATAGTAATTGATATAGCCTAACTTACGTCACAAAACTGTAAAACTACACTTCGTAAAGTAGTAAATTCGTAGTAAATTACAAAAAAAAACTTTGCAATACACAATCTAATTTTATTATCATCGTGAAAATTAATTAAAAATGTTCAAAGTTCTCTTTTGTCGTGACAAAAATAATGTCAAACAATTAATTGTTTAAATTAGAAAAGACCAGTGTTATCTTTCTCCCTTATTTAACTCGTCTATTTATCTTACTGTAAAAGTGTTTCACGCTATACAAGCGCTCTATATCATACATCACAGAAACGTAAACACAGCGAGGCGGAGTTCTCTCTGCAAAGTATTAAAATTATTCACTTTAAACCAGCGACAGGCGCAACACGATAAATTAATAATTTTTGAATGAAATAAACGGATTATGAACCACTGAATACAGTAGGGCCTACACATTTTGTTACCGGTTCGTTAAAACAAAGTAAGCTCCCAGTATTTCTACTATTGGAGGTAGGCCGTAGATATTCTAAAACATTATGTAATGCTCTTATGAATGTGAAATTATATTCTTCGCATTACAAGCAAATAGTATTAAAGTGATTTAAACAATGCCCGTTTCCAACGCGCCTGTCGATGTGTTATCTTCGAACGATTAGACCTAGTAGCGGAAATATAATTATACAGAAAAATTGTATTTTTACTTTAAAAAACACACACAAAATTTGAAAAAAATCTTTTTTCAGATTGCCATCAATTTACCCGTTTCAGGTTCTTTTGGAAGCAATGTTTTTTTTTAATTTGAATACCTGTGAACATTGCTAAACGAATTCATCAATTCCATAAAATTTTGACAAGTACAGTTTTGATTTTTGTTGTTAATTACTTGTACAATATCGATGGATCGCTATACAATCAAAAAGCAGTCGTAAGAACTGAAAAATTTGCATAATTTTTTTAACAAATCTAAATAAAATAATTTTAAATTTCGTAAATAAAATTTAAGGAACACAACTAAACCCTGACCACTTTTTGGTTTATTTTTTTCTGTGTAGCTTGGAATTCAAAATATATGTAAGTTATATATTATGTTTGTACGTGTGTGTGCGCGCGCGTGCGTGTTTTAGCACTCTGTCGATCGCAATTTGTGCTCCCATTCGTTGTAAACTTAAAACAAAATTCGATCATAAAAATAGCATGGATAAGTTCGTTAACCAGCAAAATTCGTTTAACAGTTACAAAATGGTGGGCGTTTCATTTTTTTTAACTTAAAAACATTGTTTTAATTTTCTTTATACTATTTTAACATCACCATGGTAATAAGCGTTAAAAATCGCATAAATTAGCATTTTGCATTATCAAAATTTGTTGAAATTTAAAAAACATAATTTGATGGCGGTCAGGGTTCGTTTTCGTATTTTCTATGTAATTTGAAAATTTAAAGGGGAATTGCGCGCAGATATTAATGCTGATTATGTTGGTGAGGTAAGAATTTCAAAAAGGGTAAGATTAAGAAAAATACTTTTTGATATTTGCTTCCATCACGTCGGCCAGACAGCCGCGTGTGGCGATCATTCTCGGAATGGTTTTTCCAAGCGCTTTAGAAAACCTTCAGAATATTCTAGTCCTATTAATCGCACGCAACAAAACTCGAGGAAAATCAGTAAATTAGGTCCGGGTATTGTTTTACATTTCGCCAAATGGAAAGCCTTGATTAAGCCATGTCATAAACAATTCAATTACCATAAATCATAAAACTAATTACGGCCTTAATTATGCAGCAAATGGACAATATGGCGCTTAATTAAACATCAATAGGCCTACGCGTCTCTCGACAAAGCTCCGTCATAACAGGCAAGACACTGAAGTCAGCGCACCAAATTTTAAATAAATGAAATTCACGTTCCAGACTTAATCGAAAGAATTTCATAAGCCCGACTGTAGCCAGAATTCATTTTTTCATTACGCTTTCAAATTGTGCGTTCCTTTATTTTGAAATCTGAACAAAATCGAATAAACTATTTACAAGAAGTTGGCTGTTTTTCCGGTTTTTTGTCGGTAGTTTCCAAATCGTATTGTTCATGAAGAGCAAAATATACAGTTCTCATTAAAACTTAAAAAAAATGAATTTGAGCAAACATTTGATAAAAATAGTTAGAACCGATTTTTAAAACACAATCTTATAATTTTGATGAGTTTTTGACCAAAAAAATTGATTTGTTAAATTGTCTACATATTGTTAAATTGTCTACGGCAAGCTCCCAAATCAAAAACATTTTTTAAGTAAATACTTCTTTATAATCCGGTATTGAAAATTTTTGTGTGCAGTAAAATCGAATTGAGAGTAACGGAATGAAACAGTGTAGGATTTATGAAACAGCTGATAGTTGAAACAGCTGGTTATCACAGTCAGTAAGTACCAATAATATGTATTACAAAATCAAACGATCTGATCATAGATAAACTACTTAGTTCGAATACTGAAAGGCGAAAATGAAATAAATATTGAATAAAATAGTGGTAAAATTAGAATTATAAAATGTTAAATAAGTGAAATATTATTCTTTATAAATCTGATAATAATAATGAAAACTATAAATATACACAAGTGTTGTATTACAGATGTTATGTAATAATATTTAAACAGATGTTATGTAACACGTGTTTGTGTTATTGTTAGGTTATAAAATGCAATTTCACTTGTAAAGAAGGTTTGCGTCGATTTAAAAAAATTAAAATTTGGATAAAAATTCCAAAAAGAAACCGAATGAAAGAATAAGGGATGAAGGCACAGGAGGAATTAATGCACACACATCAAAACGAAAACAGTAACAGTTTTTCTGACTTGTGTACAGATTATCAAAGAAGCAAGAACTGAGAAACGATTTTTTTTATTTATTTAATACTCATAACCAATCTTTACAAGATCAACTAATGGTTTACATCTACAACAAAAACCCATTTGTAGGATAGCTATTACATTAATAACTTCCTTCACATCAGTGGAGCAGTTCATGAGGTTTAGTCATATGTATATATGAGAGCATCAACACCTTTTTTTCTTTTGAAAATCGAAATTATATTCTTACTTTTTGTTTGGGT
This sequence comes from Callitettix versicolor, assembly GCA_022606455.1. NCBI lineage: Eukaryota > Metazoa > Arthropoda > Insecta > Hemiptera > Cercopidae > Callitettix > Callitettix versicolor. The sequence continues at coordinate 73,881,175 of CM040183.1, read as the reverse complement.
CTTGGGCACTTTAGCAAACACAGTTTCACAAATTTGTAATACACCTGCATGTTATACGCTTGATTATTACACATTATGGGCAGACGCACGAATGAAGATACAGTCTATGGATTTTTCATGTTCACGGACTAAAAAGATAATCTAAATAAAATGTACGTCATAAAATATTTAGTAGTCAAATATGCGGAGGGAAATTGAAATAACCAAGCTGTCACGGGCAGATGTCATTTCAGCTTTGACATAACCGACATTGTCAACGTACATGATTATTTGCCCTGTACATTTCACACTTTTTCCAAAATATTTTTAACGAATTTCCATTGGAAAACAAGATATTTTAGCAGCCATCATGGTAAGACCCAGAAGAATTCGTACACTGGTTTTTTCGATAGTTCCTAAACCCATTTTTTTCTAATATTCTGAACCCACTTTTCACTGCTGTAACTCGTTTTCTAAAAAAAAGTTACACTTTTTGCCGTGACATGCAGTTTTCAGACTCGAATCGAAAAACCGACTGAAATAAAGAAACAAACCAATCGATTTAAGTAAAACTCGATTTAAAACAATAACTTTAGAAAATACATTTGGAATTATTTTCCTGTTTCCCGCTAACACAGTTCTTGCGAGAATGAAAAACACTGCACAAAACTGAACCCCGAAATTCAATTCACTTTCCATTTCATTCAGTAAACTGCTCCGGTCCTGCCTGAAGGGGTTCAGCTCTAACAATATTGAATTGCATTTTCCAAATTTAATTCGGAGAAACAGCTGTTCACCTCCATGGCCCTATTGGTATATTTCTTCAAATAGTATTGACTGATTTTTATAAAACCTAAAAATGATGTGTGTTAATTATTTATACTCTATTTCAATCATTCATTTTAATTTCTCATTTTTCCGTAGTCTATATTTTTCAAATTTATGAATAAAAGTCAGCCATTTTTTTTAAGGCGAAAATCACATTGAGGCTATTACCGCTTCCCTAAAAGTAAGTGTGAGTGTAAAGTGTTAAAGTAGTAAGTGCAGTGTTGTAAGTGTAAGTATGTGTTTCACTCGGGTACCGCAAGAATCTAAATCCTCTCAATAGGTGCAGCTAGTCTTCACCCTATTTAATCCAACCGATTTGCTTGTGTTATAAAGATGGCGTTTATACC
>CM040183.1:73645021-73875021 GCA_022606455.1 Callitettix versicolor | reverse complement strand
GTTTCAAGATGGCGGTCTTTGGTTTACAATAACGAGTATACACAGTTTTAGCCAAACGCATTGACCCGTTGTTTTGAAATTTGGTACGACTGTATCTTGTACAACACCCAAATTACGTATGTGTAAGATTTTCCCCATTCACTTCCGTTTCAAGATGGCGGTCTTTGGTTTACAATAACGAGTATACACAGTTTTAGCCAAACGCATTGACCCGTTGTTTTGAAATTTGGTACGACTGTATCTCGTATAACACCCAAATTACCTATGTGTAAGATTTTCCCCATTCACTTCCGTTTCAAGATGGCATTCGTTGGTTTACAATAACGAGTATACACAGTTTTAGCCAAACGCATTGATCCGTTGTTTTGAAATTTGGTACGACTGTATCTTGTATAACACCCAAATTACGTATGTGTAAGATTTTCCCCATTCACTTCCGTTTCAAGATGGCGGTCTTTGGTTTACAATAACGAGTATACACAGTTTTAGCCAAACGCATTGACCCGTTGTTTTGAAATTTGGTACGACTGTATCTTGTACAACACCCAAATTACGTATGTGTAAGATTTTCCCCATTCACTTCCGTTTCAAGGTGGCGGTCTTTGGTTTACAATAACGAGTATACACAGTTTTAGCCAAACGCATTGACCCGTTGTTTTGAAATTTGGTACGACTGTATCTCGTATAACACCCAAATTACCTATGTGTAAGATTTTCCCCATTCACTTCCGTTTCAAGATGGCATTCGTTGGTTTACAATAACGAGTATACACAGTTTTAGCCAAACGCATTGATCCGTTGTTTTGAAATTTGATACGACCGTATCTCGTATAACACCCAAATTACGTATGTGTAAGATTTTCCCCATTCCCTTCCGTTTCAAGATGGCGGTCTTTGGTTTACAATAACGAGTATACACAGTTTTAGCCAAACGCATTGATCCGCTGTTTTGAAATTTGGTACGACTGTATCTCGTATAACACCCAAATTACCTATGTGTAAGATTTTCCCCATTCACTTCCGTTTCAAGATGGCGGTCTTTGGTTTACAATAACGAGTATACACAGTTTTAGCCAAACGCATTGATCCGTTGTTTTGAAATTTGGTACGACTGTATCTTGTATAACACCCAAATTACGTATGTGTAAGATTTTCCCCATTCACTTCCGTTTCAAGATGGCGGTCTTTGGTTTACAATAACGAGTATACACAGTTTTAGCCAAACGCATTGACCCGTTGTTTTGAAATTTGGTACGACTGTATCTTGTATAACACCCAAATTACGTATGTGTAAGATTTTCCCTATGTACTTCCGTTTCAAGATGGCGGTCTTTGGTTTACAATAACGGATATACACAGTTTTAGCTAAACGCATTGACCCGTTGTTTTTAAATTTGGTACGACTGTATCTTGTGTAACACCCAAATTACGTATGTGTAAGATTTTCCCCATTCACTTCCGTTTTATGATGGCGGTCTTTGGTTTACAATAACGAGTATACACAGTTTTAGCCAAACGCATTGACCCGTTGTTTTGAAATTTGGTACGACTGTATCTTGTGTAACACCCAAATTACGTATGTGTAAGATTTTCCCCATTCACTTCCGTTTCAAGATGGTGGCCTCTTATTTAACGATGACGAGTATACACAGTTTTAGCCAAACGCATTGACCCGTTGTTTTGAAATTTGGTAAGACTGTATCTTGTACAACACCCAAATTACGTATGTGTAAGATTTTCCCCATTCACTTCCGTTTCAAGATGGCGGTCTTTGGTTTACAATAACGAGTATACACAGTTTTAGCCAAACGCATTGACCCGTTGTTTTGAAATTTGGTACGACTGTATCTCGTATAACACCCAAATTACCTATGTGTAAGATTTTCCCCATTCACTTCCGTTTCAAGATGGCATTCGTTGGTTTACAATAACGAGTATACACAGTTTTAGCCAAACGCATTGATCCGTTGTTTTGAAATTTGATACGACCGTATCTCGTATAACACCCAAATTACGTATGTGTAAGATTTTCCCCATTCACATCCGTTTCAAGATGGCGGTCTTTGGTTTACAATAACGAGTATACACAGTTTTAGCCAAACGCATTGACCCGTTGTTTTGAAATTTGGTACGACTGTATCTTGTACAACACCCAAATTACGTATGTGTAAGATTTTCCCCATTCACTTCCGTTTCAAGATGGCGGTCTTTGGTTTACAATAACGAGTATACACAGTTTTAGCCAAACGCATTGACCCGTTGTTTTGAAATTTGGTACGACTGTATCTTGTATAACACCCAAATTACGTATGTGTAAGATTTTCCCCATTCACTTCCGTTTCAAGATGGCATTCTTTGGTTTACAATAACGAGTATACACAGTTTTAGCCAAACGCATTGACCCGTTGTTTTGAAATTTGGTACGACTGTATCTTGTATAACACCCAAATTACGTATGTGTAAGATTTTCCCCATTCACTTCCGTTTCAAGATGGCGGTCTTTGGTTTACAATAACGAGTATACACAGTTTTAGCCAAACGCATTGACCCGTTGTTTTGAAATTTGGTACGACTGTATCTTGTACAACACCCAAATTACGTATGTGTAAGATTTTCCCCATTCACTTCCGTTTCAAGATGGCGGTCTTTGGTTTACAATAACGGGTATACACAGTTTTAGCCAAACGCATTGACCCGTTGTTTTGAAATTTGGTACGACTGTATCTTCGTATAACACCCAAATTACCTATGTGTAAGATTTTCCCCATTCACTTCCGTTTCAAGATGGCATTCGTTGGTTTACAATAACGAGTATACACAGTTTTAGCCAAACGCATTGATCCGTTGTTTTGAAATTTGATACGACCGTATCTCGTATAACACCCAAATTACGTATGTGTAAGATTTTCCCCATTCACTTCCGTTTCAAGATGGCGGTCTTTGGTTTACAATAACGAGTATACACAGTTTTAGCCAAACGCATTGATCCGTTGTTTTGAAATTTGGTACGACTGTATCTCGTATAACACCCAAATTACGTATGTGTAAGATTTTCCCCATTCACTTCCGTTTCAAGATGGCGGTCTTTGGTTTACAATAACGAGTATACACAGTTTTAGCCAAACGCATTGACCCGTTGTTTTGAAATTTGGTACGACTGTATCTTGTATAACACCCAAATTACGTATGTGTAAGATTTTCCCCATTCACTTCCGTTTCAAGATGGCGGTCTTTGGTTTACAATAACGAGTATACACAGTTTTAGCCAAACGCATTGACCCGTTGTTTTGAAATTTGGTACGACTGTATCTTGTATAACACCCAAATTACGTATGTGTAAGATTTTCCTATTCATTTCCGTTTCAAGATGGCGGTCTTTGGTTTACAATAACGAGTATACACAGTTTTAGCTAAACGCATTGACCCGTTGTTTTTGAAATTTGGTACGACTGTATCTTGTGTAACACCCAAATTACGTATGTGTAAGATTTTCCCCATTCACTTCCGTTTCAAGATGGCGGTCTTTGGTTTACAATAACGAGTATACACAGTTTTAGCCAAACGCATTGACCCGTTGTTTTGAAATTTGGTACGACTGTATCTTGTATAACACCCAAATTACGTATGTGTAAGATTTTCCCCATTCACTTCCGTTTCAAGATGGTGGCCTCTTATTTAACGATGACGAGTATACACAGTTTTAGCCAAACGCATTGACCCGTTGTTTTGAAATTTGGTACGACTGTATCTTGTACAACACCCAAATTACGTATGTGTAAGATTTTCCCCATTCACTTCCGTTTCAAGATGGCGGTCTTTGGTTTACAATAACGAGTATACACAGTTTTAGCCAAACGCATTGACCCGTTGTTTTGAAATTTGGTACGACTGTATCTTGTATAACACCCAAATTACGTATGTGTAAGATTTTCCCCATTCACTTCCGTTTCAAGTTGGCGGTCTTTGGTTTACAATAACGAGTATACGCAGTTTTAGCCAAACGCATTGATCCGTTGTTTTGAAATTTGATACGACTGTATCTTGTATAACACCCAAATTACGTATGTGTAAGATTTTCCCCATTCACTTCCGTTTCAAGATGGCGGTCTTTGGTTTACAATAACGAGTATACACAGTTTTAGCCAAACGCATTGATCCGTTGTTTTGAAATTTGGTACGACTGTATCTTGTATAACACCCAAATTTATGTGTAAGATTTTCCCCATTCACTTCCGTTTCAAGATGGCGGTCTTTGGTTTACAATAACGAGTATACACAGTTTTAGCCAAACGCATTGATCCGTTGTTTTGAAATTTGGTAGACTGTATCTTGTATAACACCCAAATTACGTATGTGTAAGATTTTCCCCATTCACTTCCGTTTCAAGATGGCGGTCTTTGGTTTACAATAACGAGTATACACAGTTTTAGCCAAACGCATTGTTCCGTTGTTTTGAAATTTGGTACGACTGTATCTTGTATAACACCCAAATTACGTATGTGTAAGATTTTCCCCATTCACTTCCGTTTCAAGATGGCGGTCTTTGGTTTACAATAACGAGTATACACAGTTTTAGCCAAACGCATTGACCCGTTGTTTTGAAATTTGGTACGACTGTATCTTGTATAACACCCAAATTACGTATGTGTAAGATTTTCCCCATTCACTTCCGTTTCAAGATGGCGGTCTTTGGTTTACAATAACGAGTATACACAGTTTTAGCCAAACGCATTGACCCGTTGTTTTGAAATTTGGTACGACTGTATCTTGTATAACACCCAAATTACGTATGTGTAAGATTTTCCCCATTCACTTCCGTTTCAAGATGGCGGCCTCTTGGTTAACGATGACGAGTATACACAGTTTTAGCCAAACGCATTGACCCGTTGTTTTGAAATTTGGTACGACTGTATCTTGTACAACACCCAAATTACGTATGTGTAAGATTTTCCCCATTCACTTCCGTTTCAAGATGGCGGTCTTTTATTTTACAATAACGAGTATACACAGTTTTAGCCAAACGCATTGACCCGTTGTTTTGAAATTTGGTATGACTGTATCTTTGTACAACACCCAAATTACGTATGTGTAAGATTTTCCCTATGTACTTCCGTTTCAAGATGGCGGTCTTTGGTTTACAATAACGGATATACACAGTTTTAGCTAAACGCATTGACCCATTGTTTTTAAATTTGGTACGACTGTATCTTGTATAACACCCAAATTACGTATGTGTAAGATTTTTCCAATTCACTTCTGTTTCAAGATGGTGGCCTCTTATTTAACGATGAGTGTACGCAGTTTTAGCTAAACGCATTGACCAATTGTTTTGAAATTTGGCACGAAGATATCATTAATAAATCCCGAAAGATGTATGCGTAAGATTGTTTCTCATTCACGTCTGTTTGAAGATGACGGCCTGTGATTCAACGTTGAGGGTGTAGTGGCTGTAATTTCCTGTAATACTGGCCGAACGGCAAAATTTATAATCTGGACCGCTTCGTGGAGAAAGAGCATACAATTTGCAATAAAGTTGGTCCAATAACATTTTTTGTAAATATAACGTTTACCGGTTAAATTGGCGGAAAAAGTTACGAAGGCCCTGTATGTTAATTAAGAACCAGGAGGCCGTGGAAGTTTTAAATAACCACAGCCTTTTGAATAAGAGTAGTCGTTTGGGTAAGAGCGGTAGTTGGAAGAAAGGGAAAACATGTATAAAAAATAAATCGAAAAGCGATCGATTTGAAATAGTAAAAACAAATTTATGAGGCATTGTAGTATTTACATTTCAATACAGATAATTTTTACAGGGCATTATAATACCTCATTGTAAACGATGTTTGATGTAAGAATGTAATCTTCTTGTACTTTTTGTATTTCATTTTCTTTAATGGATACAAACACATTAGCTGATTTAGTTACCCTTAAAAAGGCTACATACGCCTACAATTCTCTGTGAGTAAAGACGACATTTGGTAAATACAATCCTGCTCTTTGAAGTGTTTCTTCTTGGACTTGTTTATAGTGATAGCAAAAGCAATTTTAATCGGTAACTGTCTTCTAGTCAATTAAAAAGGCATGATAACCTCTAACTGTATTCTGACATTTTAATTGCACTTCGTATTTTATTATGTCCGTATTAACAATAGATAAATGCACGATGGAAGGAGAAATTACAAATATATTTGTGTAAAAACGCGTCCAAAACATGTGTTTGATATTCGAAACGCTTGTCCCGGCTTGTACGACGGGCAGGGATAGGGGACTGTCAGTAGGGCCACATAATCAATAAGTTTAATGATTTTTAAGTAAATATTGAAATTATTCTGAGCCGTTATGAAGAAAAGAAGCATTTTTAATGGATTCTTTATTCGTAATTAATAAGTTAGCTTTGTAAAATATAATATTATCTGATATGTGATGCAGCACATGCGCATCCAAGATGCCGTTATGCCTATGACGGTTAAAAGTGTCTTTTATGTTAAAGTTTTCCACAAACAATATGTTTTAGCGCAAAATAATTTTGCAATGTCAGAAGCCGATTAAAAAATCTTTTTAATGATACCTCATTTATACCTGTACGAATAGTATGTGCTGAGAAAAAGTGATGTTGATTCGAGAAATAATATATATGATTTATGGCGAGAACTACTAGTAAAGAAAATATTTAAACTATTGTCTCCACTATTTCTTTGTGAATAGCATCCGAAATGTCATAAGTGGTACAAAACTATGTTTCAACGATTGCGCAGCATCGGACATAACGATACCTTCTTACGAAGAGACTTAAGGCCGGCTCTCTGACGTTTCCTATCACAGCTGATAACAGTACAATACTAACTCTGCAGCTATTAGCAAGAACAAAACACTAAGGTCGCAGAGGTAACCAAGCAAAACAAGGGCCGAGGCTATGCGAGACGACCTCTCTTCATTACCCTACTCTGTAATTATACCAACAGTACAGTAGCCTGCAAAGTAGTGCCTAATGTCCTACAAACACCTTTATTGAAGCGAAGCTTTTAATGTAAGGCCTAAATTTGGCGAGAGGAGTGAATAGAAAAAAACCTGTCCCGAACCTTTTTAATGAAACGTAAACGAGCAAACAAATTTCGTCTCTCTTTCTTTTTCTTCTTCCTTTTCGATAACAGTAAACGCGTATTGTATGAAAACGTTGTGTTGCTTCGGTTTCCATATTTTTCCTTAATTGAAGAACGAATGCACGTTGTAACCGTTTATAATACATTCGAAATTAATATAAACGTTTATAATAATTGTTGTTAATAGTGCCAGTTTTTAAGAACATAACCTAAAACTTAATATAGCCTATCATCTATTCAATGAAATCAGCTGATCGTTACAAAGTAATATAAAACAACTGATCTTTTATTATAACTACAGTAAATAATATCTAAGCTAGGTTTACGTATTTATCTATTTAAACAAAACAAGATATTTGTAAATATATATTAAAACTAAAATGAAAATTTCTACCTGCAAAAATCAAAATCAAACTATGAACAAATTGATTTTAGTATTAGCCTAGACAAGTTTATTACGTATCAAAATTTGTACATCTGTTCAAAATGGCGGTAGACATTTGACAAATTAGCATGGCTACTTTTTTACAACGGGGAAATTTTCAATCAAAATTTAAATAAATGATAATTTACATTTATCATTTATTAAGTTATGATAATTTACATAAATTTTAACTCTGATTATAAATGATGAAATCAGATTTTCGAAATGTGTTAAATAAAAAATATGATTTTTAAAGATTCTTACAGGCCGTTTTTTTGAACGTAACAGCTGTTTTGTGTAATTTATTGATGCTATTACTAAAGTTACAGAAAGAAAAAATTAACGTAAAAACATAAACATTTTAATTTCAAATTTGTTGTACTAAATTGAGTAATGGACCATTATAGGCCCTACGTTTTTTAGACTTACTTAGAGAATAGGTCTGAGCAAAATTTGATTAACATCGTTAAAGCTGATTTTGAAAAATCCTACTTTTATTAGTTTTTGAACAAAAAAAGTATTTCAAATTTGAAAAATTAAAAAATGGGTCTGAAATAAAGATACACGAAACCTACGTGTCAAATTTCATGAAATCCTGCTAAGTGTTTAGTCCAAAACGATGTGCACAAAAACACTTGCATTCAAGTAAAAACCACTTTTTTGTACTCAATAAAACTAGTTCTACCTGAAAACATAAATGATTCATCGAAATCTGAAGAAAGGTTTTTTCGTTATCACAGTTCTTTAAATGAAAAAAAAACAGATTAAATTCAAAAATAATCTCTGTATTCAGGTTTATAAACGGCACATAAACTAACATTTTGATACATGAATATGACATTCTGCCCACAAATTATTTCTAAATAGACCCTACACCGTAGGTCACTCAGAAAAATTTCGCTCAACCGTTTCAAAATGGCAATACAAATGAGAAAAAATGAATATAGGTTACGTACAGTATTCATAAGGAGTCTGAAGTTTACGTCTTTATACTAGCACTGACATCTATTGGTCTATTAAGAAACTACTTATGTCTAGCAGTTTATACTAGTACGCAGCCCTGACATCTATTGGTCTATTAAGAAACTGTTAATGTCTAATTGTAGTACAATTGCAACATACACTTTTATTTTTAAAATTATGGTGTAACGTATCTGTTAAACTGCATAGGTTTTAACTGGACAAATTCTTCTTATAGAGTATTTAAAACATTAAATTAATAATTGATAATTTTTTAACATTGTTTTATGTTATTAAAAAATGTGTTTGAAGTCAAATATTTGTTTCTTCTTCTTTTCGTTTCTTACTTTTCGCGCTGTACTTTTCTTTGTTCCCAGTAGCTCTTCATTCTTTCCGATCTTCTCTTCCTCTCCTCTTCCGAAATGACAGGTTTAGGTCTTATTTTGGTTTTATCTTGGAATCTTATTCTTTCGTCCTTGGTACTTATCTTAGCAGTTTGGTCAAGCAGTGAATTTTCTGTAATTTTTAAGTCTATTAGGTCTTTTTCAATTTCTTTAAACCAGTTCGGTTTTGTTTTACGATTATGGAAAAAATAAAACACCTGTTTCGTCAATCTATTGGAGTTCATTCTAAGAAGATGGCCGTAAAAATTTATTCTCCTTTTTCTCATAGTATCGGACAGTTTTTCAATTTTCTTATAGAGAGCTTCATTTCTTATATATACAACCTTATTATCCTGAAATTTTGTTCCTATAATTTTTCTTAAGATTTTCCTTTCCGTTATTTCAAGCTTTTCTATCTGGCCTATGCGATTCATGGTTAATGTTTCTGCTGCGTACAGTGCTTCCGGCTTGATCACTGTTTTATAATGTTTAATTTTGGACCCCCATGAAAGGGATTTCTTATTGTATGTTTCTTTCGTCAATTGGAAGGCCAATTCAAGTTTGTTTCTCCTGGATTCCATTGCCTTGCCCTCATCTGCATTCCAACTAATCCATTCACCAAGATATTTGAACTCTTTTACAATTTCTATTTTCTGTTCTTGGATTTTAAGGTATTTATTTGGGTATTTGTTGTTTGTCATGATTTTGGTCTTTTCAAACGATATGTTTAGACCTATTTTAGCTGCTTGTTTCTTCAATTCAAGAATCTGCTCCCTTGCTTCCTCCATTGTTTCAGGACAATAAATATTTGTTTATAAATTGCTTGTCTAATTTTAATTTTGAAATTAGTAATTAGGCTATTTTTTAACAAATAAATTACAGTTAAGAAGTCTAACGTGAAATAAATATTGTTTTCCATAACAAATAATACAATAAATTAGATACAAAGCACGTTTATTAATTTTTTTAGAAGAATATGACCTGAAACATAGTAATAGTTTGGCTTTATTAATATTTTCATTTAGTATTTAAATTGTTAAAATATACGATAATTAATTACTGGAAAATGATTTTTTTTTAGAATTTAGAATTTCTGTTCACAAATAAAATATAGAACAATAAATTAATAGGCAAAAACTAATACTAAAAAAATAAAATTATACCTGCAAAACAATAGTAAAATGATAAATTACTCATACAAAAATTTTTTTACCATAGTTTTTGACTGTTATAAATTATTGCTAATACTCAATGTTCTACAAAAAGAGGTACTAAATTACGTAATTTAGTTCAAAATTCAATCTATTTGTTGTTTGTAAAATATTCAATTTGATGCATCATATTATTTCATCAAATATATTTTAAATTAAAATATTATAAGCACAGGATTTATAAATAATTTGTTTTTAAAAAAACCTGATTTTAATAATGACTTGATGAAATTATTGATGCATACTGTATTTTCTGTTTATCTCTGTTTCAGGGAAGGCTGTGCGTGTTGGTGAGTGTTCTAGCTACTTCTTCTTCCACCACTACAACTACAACTACTACCACAGAAGGAACTTTATACCGCAAGACACGTGGCGACCGATATTATTACAGCAGATACAGCAGCAACTACGGTGGAAGCCCAGGATCATGGGATACTCATCATGGTGTATCATCATTCAATTGGGATTCAGAAAGAGAACCTCCACCTGCAGAGCCTCCTTGTAGTAGATGTGGCTCGTCTACAGCAAGAGGAGACACAGGTGATCCTGGGTATAGGGGCAATGGATATCCAAGTGATACCAGTTACCGGGGTAATGGATATGATAACCTGAGTCCAGAGTGGCAAGAACGGATGAAACAACAATGGAATAAAGCAGGAGGGTGGCCAGGAAGTGGAAATGGTGGAGGATGGAATAATGGAGGAGGTGGAGGAAGTGGAAGTGGCTGGAATAGTGCAGGAGGTAGTGGTGGTGGATGGAATAGTGGGGGAGGAGGAGGATGGAACAAAGATCCACCAGGAGGTGGAGGGGCATGGAACAAAGATCCACCAGGTGGAGGATGGGGTTGGAACAAAGATCCACCAAGTGGAGGAGGATGGAATAAGGATCCCCCAGGAGGTGGAGGAGGTGGAGGATGGAATAAGGACCCACCAGGTGGTGGAGGATGGAATAAGGACCCACCAGGAGGTGGAGGATGGAATAAGGACCCGCCAGGAGGTGGAGGATGGAACAAGGATCCACCAGGTGGCGGGGGAGGTTGGAATAAAAATCCTCCTGCAGGAGGATGGGGTAACCGTCCAGGAACATGGCAGGGATCTATTAGACCAATAGAACCTGCTTGGGATGAAAGACCTCAAGATCAACATTGGAATAAAGGTAATCCACCTGGATGGATCAAAGGTTATGAACCAAGCCGCAGTTGGAATGGTGGTTATGACAATAAGGGAGGACCACCTGAGTGGACTGGAAGAGGTTATCCACCACGTAGATCATGGGATGAATCTAATAGTGTTGCAGGTGGTGGCAGCTGGACTAGTGGAGGTGGATGGGATGGGGGAAGTCAATATGGACATGGACATGGTCATCACAGTTCAGGACCTCCAAAAGGAGATTCAGGATATTGGGCAAGTTCTGGACATGGTTCTGGATGGGACAGAGGAGGAGGTTATCCTCCAGGAAGCTGGAATAAAGGTTCATCCAGTGGTTGGGGAGGCCCTAATCAAGGCTCATCAAACTGGGGGACCAGCAGTTGGAATGGTGGTTACAATAAAGGAGGATCTGGAAGTTGGGGAGGAGGTTATGACAAAGGATATGCTTCCGGTTGGAATTACAATAGACCACAACCTCCTAGAGGCTGGGATAAACCCAGGGATCCAGGATGGGATTATAATGCTCCAAGAGATCCTATCTCAGCACAATGGGACAAACCAAAAGATCCAATTTCAGCACAGTGGGACAAACCTAGAGATCCTGCATGGGGACATGAATCACACGGTTCAGGATGGGATTTTGGGCCCCCAGGAGGATATGGTCATGGAGCACACAACAAGCCAACTGGACCTGGTTGGGATTATAGCAGACCACAAGGACCACCTGGACAATCTGGCTGGAACTATAATAAAAACAGACCTCCTTCAGGATCTGGTTGGAAAGAACCTCCTAATGGATGGAGCTCAAATGGTGGCGGATATCATAAAGAGTAAGATTTATTAATTAATGTTATGATAGTATTTATTTTTCAAAGTAAAACCTCTAACATATAATTTGATAATAATCTTTTTCAAACATATTTTCAAAATAAATATTTTATATTGCGTACTTGTGTTACAAACAATATAATATCTTTAAACAAAAACTATCTTAGATTAGATTAGTTTTGAATCCCAGAGGAAGGGATTACAAAAACTCCAGGCACTGTGATCAACAGACCTTTTGTGTAACTAAACCTCTTAAGTATTAATTCAGCAAATTGGTGCATTTAGTAAGTTATAGAAATCCACTAACTAGCTCAACCTACTGAAGGTCCTCAGGGTCCTCAAAACCAAAAACACTTTATTTTCTGTTAACAAGAACCTCACAATCATAAATTATGTGACATGCAGTTTTCTCCTCTTTCCTGAATAACCTGTACATGGTTTCTCCATGGTGCATTCCTATCTTGTTCATCTTCATCTTCAAACAACAGTGCCATCTTCATAAGCCCCATGGTTTTCCTGAGTTGTGCTCTGCCCACTATATTTGCTGCCCCTCTAAGTCCTCCATGAGGGACTTTTCTTAAGAGTTGCTTGCTATAGGAATGCCCATAAAAGTTATCCCATCTTTCCTAGTGTTTATTGTTTATCCACCTATTGATAGAAGACCTGGCCAATGCCAGAGAAATCCCTAAGGCCAGGTCCAGTAAACTCAGATGCTGATTCCAGTACAGCCAGTCTGCTTCCTCATTACCCTTGATTCCTTTATGCCCTCGAACCCAGCAAAGAGGGAATTTCCTAGGAATAAAGCAGAGTTTCTCCAAATGCTCCCTGACCAGCTTGGATTGAATTATGGGATCCACAAATGCTTTAATTACTGCTTGACTATAGGTATAAATATGAATTCAACACTTCTTGAAGACCAGCCTCAAATTCTTCTGAATGGCCATCACTTTAGCCTGGAATACTGTTGCATACTGTCACAGGGTAACAACTCCTTCCTATTTGGTCTCAGGCATTGCACCCATCACCAGTGCCTGTTTTTGTATTGGAGTCATCTGTATACCATACCAGACATCCAGAGTTTCCCAACACATGTTCTTCCTCCTCAAATGCCATGTTGTCATCAAAACTATGATTGATTGGTGTCAAATGATGAAACCATGTGTTGTTTGAACATCTGATCAGCCTTCATCATTAGAATCAGGTCTCTGACTTTAAAACTATCTTAAAAGTGAAAGAGAACTTCAAAAAGTTCATGATCTAATAAATTTTTTTTTTTATTATACCAATATTGTGTACACAGCTGATTAATAAACCTTGTTACATTCGTTTTTTTTCAAAGACTTTTCATTATTGTTGGCCAGTGAAATGTGTTGCTTGTTTGTTGATTGCAAGCTTTGTGTGATACAGTGCAATAACCCAGCTTTGTGATTACAGTCTAGGGTCAAATTTGGTTTGAGAATTGGCATAACATTCTGCTTTTTATAGTGATTCCCAATCAATTATATCAACAATACAATTATGTAAATTTTGAAGTAGAATTTTTATTAAATTATGATTTTTAAAATAATTTTTATGGGATGGCCAGCAAAACTATAACTACACAAAAACCAGATAATTTAGTTATTACTTTTTCACTATATGAAATTTAAAATATGCTGGATTGTGAAAAATTAACCTTGGATTTTGATTGTTCTTCCATTTTCGGGTTCCCTTAGCCAAAAATAGTGGTTTTTACTTAAATGCCTGTCCATCTGTCTGTCTATCAGTCCATGTATTTTTTGCGCATACTCATTACTGAAGACTAAACTAAATTATTGATTTTTATGAAATATGTTATGTGTGGTTTGCTCATATCTCAGTTTTTGAAAACTCTTTTGTAGTAAAAACTGTAGAAATGAAATTCTCGAAACTGATTCTAACACGTTCAAATTTTGCTCAGAATCGACACGCAGTCAAACAAAACACATGGATCACTACATCGTCAACAAGTTTAGTTCAGAAGCTATCAAAAAAATAACTAAAAATCGTTAAAAAAATTAAAATTGGTTTATCAGATTTTGAATGTATTTGGAGATTCAAAACATATCATTATAGTAAATTTGGAATAGAAAATAATTTGAGAGAAATCTGGAAAAATGATTTTGAGAAATTAAAGTGATTTTTCTCTTTTACATGTTGATTGCTTCAGATTCGGATTGGAAAATAAATGAATGTGAGAAGTTTGTGATTTTTTTTGCATAATTGTTAACAAATATGCCACATTGATAACAAAAAAATCAAAAATAAAAACGAACAAGTCTGTTGAATCACCCATGGTAATAATACATAAAAGCAGTTGATATGGTCTTTTAGCACATATTACACTCATGCAAACACCATTTATGCTCAGAGTAGATGTAATAATTGTATTAAAACTTACTTTTTTGTTGGTTCTTGTTACTGAGAGAGCTTTTCGAGACAAAATGAAGTCACTTGATGAAAGATGTTTAGCTGCAATGACAACAGGCTTGAAATAATTTCTGTAACATTGAAATTGAACTAATCAATTTATTTGCGACTTACCACGTGACTATTAATAAAGTAATATTAAAGTAACTATAAAGTGACTATAAGGTAATATTATAAGGTTAAAAAAAATTAAACAAAATTTCACAGTATTTGCATAAAATATTTCAACATCTGATTTATATGATTTTCAGCAGTATTCAAGCAAAAAAGAGAGAAATGTCCAGTCAGGAAAATGAAACACAAATACAATGTTATAATATCAATGTTGTGGAAAAATGAAAGTACAAAATCATTCAATTATTTTACAAATACATCTAGATTTTTACAACCCTCAGTACTGATTCTTTCAAAACAATGTATTTTATTTCCAAAAACCTAGTGTTAATATTATCAGTTAATATTATTTGTAAAATCATCTATGTAAATTTATAAAAGTAATTCCCAAAAAAAAATCATTATATTCTGATTTCTTACAATGTTGATTCTACGACATTATGATTTTTACATACTTCCGAGTTGATTCTTTTAAAACAATGTATTGTATTTCAATTTTTTTTTTTAAATGTCCGACTATTGTGCACACTTGGGCTAATGCAGACGGAACTTAGTGCTAATACTATCAGTTATTATTTATAAAATCATGAATATAAATCATTATTTAAAAGAAATTGAAAAAAATATATTTATTTTCTGATTTCTACAATGTATATTCCATAATATTATGAATTTATTATTGTACCAGAGTACGCTAAAGCTTCAACTCAAGAATAACCATGGCACGCAGTAATCTCGTTGATAAGATGGAAGGGCATTTACAAAAAGTAACAAGTATTACAATTTTTTTATCTGATAAGTTTTTAAAAATCTGTTTTCATGATAAATTTTGGAGTTAAATGTTACTGAAAAATTCTAACTTATGCAGATTTTTATGGTTATTACAATGGTGGCATCACATTTTCAGTATTTTGTACTGTGAGATAAAAAGTTAGAATTTTTTATATTTATAATAGCCATCATTTAACCGCCCACCTATATTAAAAATTCAAATCTTTGTGTGCCACATAGACTGCACACACACACACACACACACACACACACACACACACACACGCATTTTCTTTTATTAATATAAATACAAATTTTTTAACAACTCCTCAAGAAGTGATCTGTAAGTCAAATCTGTGCTTATTGTCAGAATCTGTGCTTATTGGCTGTATCCAATGTAAATTTTGCTAAAAATTGTCGGGAACAAATCAGTAGTGTTGCTGATTTGACATACAGCATGAGAGTAGGATCTGTGAAAGACAATCTTTAATATTGAATATACTGACTCATTTCTGATCTTAATATTGTTCGTACTGTGGGCATATAAAGCCAATTAAGGTCAACATTTCACTTTCTGCTTTACTATTTTATATTTTGTAACATTGTACAAGTGATTGAACAGGTACTTGCTGGGCATATAAAACATGAATCAATGTTTTACATTATATGTTTTTATGTTCAATACAAAAATGAACTTGTGTATCCATTGTTCATCGACAGATGTACAAAAATTTCTACAATAATTTCCCTTACATTCCAAACAATTGTTGATTAGGATAATTGTTGGTCAGAATAATTGTTGTTCAGGATAATTGTAAGTCAGTATGGTTGATTTTCGCAATAACCATACTTTTTTATAGTGAGAATGTAAGAACGAACAATTACTAACTCAAAATAAACTTTTGCAAATATAAAAAGTTACCATCCTCTAAATTTGAGAAAACAAATTTGAAATTTGTACAATACGAACCAATTTTATATTTGCACACTTCACCTTTCATATTTTATATACATACCTGCATGAGCTTCATTATTAATTAAAGGCATAAATTAACAACACTGAATCAACCTGGTAATTTATTCTCTATTGTGAGTTTTCACATATTCATTAGTGATTTAATTATTAATTCTCCAAAAATAAATCCACTACATTAAATGATAGATTTTAATTTGGAATACATATTAGGATACATTGATACATGCATGAAATTATTTATTCTCGCACAATTTATTAACAAATTTCCAGTGGGAAATGACTTATTGGAGCAGAAATAATGGTGATACTAAGACCCTAGAAAATGAAATGAGCACCAATTCTGACTTTTAGTATCACTTTTTGAGGTTTTGCTAAAAATTGCACACACACACACACACACACACACACACACATATATATATATATATATATATATATATATATATATGCATGTGTGTGTGTTGATTTCAATAATATTTTGGTTAAATTAAATACCGGCAAAATTCAAGAAACAGTTTAAAAAAGCAGCCCTTCTAAATTCCCCATATTTTTTATCTTGCACCTTTTTTTTGATTTGGTTTTACCTTCACAAACAGCATTAAAATATGAACAAAAATTATAATTTTAAATTTTCAGTGTCATTTATAACTTTAATAATTCTAATTTATGTATACTTTCACACTAATTAAAAATAATTACATTTAAAAAAATAACGAAAGATAAAGAAATTACTGTATTATAGTTAATGTTGGGAAATTTGGTTTCATCATGTCAGCAAAACAGCTGTTTGCTATTACTATATAAACAGACCTGGCGAGAGAGGGAAAGAGAGAGAGGGGGAGAGAGAGAGAGAGAGAGAGAGAGAGAGAGAGAGAGAGAGAGAGAGAGAGAGAGAGAGAGGTTGACAATCATCCTAAAACATTATAACATTAAGCTAAGAACAACCTCTTCTGAGTATTATAGAAGAAGCTATTTTGCACTGGACCCTCTCAGATACAGTATTTATCTATTCTATTTATCTTGCTTCTAAATTTATGTTTGGTAGAATCAAGGGGAGAAATGTGCCAATTGGGGGAGATAGCATTATCTTCAGCAGGACAATGGATTGCCTGGTGTATTTTATACCTTGAAAACAGACCAGCTGATCTATATATCCACAGCAAACACTTACAAATGGTTTTGTTTTTATTTTATGTACATCATACAAACACACATAGGAGTATATACTTTGTACTGTGTATTTATCTTTTGTACTGAGCTGTATAAATGAAAAGTTTATTGTTGTACTATAACAAAAACATATATTTTGTTTCTTCTTATTTATAGTTTACCAGATAATTTATATTATGTATACAGTAATGTAATACAGTACTTAGTGGATTGTACCATGTACAAATGCTCCTAAATTTAAAAATGTAATTATTAATCAATAAATGTATATGGTGATACTCCTTTTTACTTTGCAGCCTAATTCAACTGCTATATTACTAATGGCATCCTCATCTACTAATTTTATAGTAGTAATAGCACACTTAAAGTTAACATAACCGGAAAATTAGTAACTTTACAACTGCATATAAAAAAACTGTTTTAGAATTTAACAAATTATCAATACTTTATCGCTATACAAAGAAAGTACAGTTGTTATGAAAAAAATCGAACTTGGGATTTATATGGATCTATCAGTTTATGGAAACTATGTTAACTTTAAGTGTGCTATTACTACTATAATAGGGGTACTATATAACATGGGTCTGGGCACATCATTGTAGAATAAATCAATTGCCTGATTTTGATGAAATTTAGTTTTGGTTAGTCTGTATCGCAGAACATTTCCAGTTTTCTAAAGCTATATTCATTAAATAAAACTGTTAAAAATTGGATTTTCATCAAATTTTGCTCAATTGTGGTTTACAAGTATCCAAACAAAATATATGGGAGACTATAATTCTATATCAAAAATCCAGTTTATGAGTTATAAGAAATCTGTAAATTGGTGTAATCTCAAAACTTTACAGAGAGATTTTGTTAAATCATTGGTTATATATGAAAATGAATAGCTCAAGTGAGTGTAGCAAGTTTTAAATACAAGAAATTTATTGTTCTGGAGAAAATAAAAAAAATAAAAGTAAACCATGCACACATCAAAGTGTTTGTTTTTTCAGATTCATTCTCAAACCATAAATTTCTTATAAATTTCTTACTTGTGTCTCTCTCTCTCTCTCTCTCTCTCTCTCTCTATATATATATATATATATATATATATATATATATATATATATATATATATAAGCAAAAATTTTTTAAAAATAGAGTGATTTTAACTTTTTAAAATTTTGCTCTGAACTAAATTTTCAAGGGAAGTAAGTTTAGCCACCTCGATAATGTACTGGGCTTTCACCCCGAGGACTTTCATTCGATTCCCAGCCAGGGCTTGGCATTTTCATATGCTATAAATCATCTCATTGTCTGCATTATCCCAAGTGTGCACAATAGTTGGACGTTAAAAAAAAAAAAAATTCAAGGAAAATAAATGAACATATAAAAACTAAGTGTGCAATATTTTTATACCACTTACTTTATTGATAAAAGTCATAACACTCACCTGAACTTTGTTGTTAATTTATAACTGTAACAATGGTTTTTATTCTTCTAGTGACTGTAATCACCCAGGCAGACACCCATCTTCAGACCCTCACAGACGCGAAGGCAGCGGCGGTGGGGAATATTATCCAATAGACCCGAGAATAGCAGGACGAGATCCCTACCGTGATAGAGGAAGTTATCCTTCAGGCTCAGAGTATGATGGACACCAACGCCCTCAGTTCAATGGTCACAGTGGAGTAGGTGCCGATATTGAAATCAGACCTGGATATATATACGAGAGACCTACAACAGCAGTACACAAGAATTCAACCAAGGATGGTGAACACGACCAAGAAACAGCTACAGCAACAATATCTCCAACTACAACGACATCATAAGAAAAAACCAAACTTAAGGCAGAAGTTCATAGCTATTTTTTTATTTAAAAGATAATAATATAACTAATAACACCAAAATAATTAGAAAAAAAGTTTATAATTTTAACTCATTTTTTATTTTAAATCAATTTAATAACATTTTTTTCAAACTTAAAAACAAAGTTTACTACAATTATGTATTTTTTTTAAACCATAAAATAAAAACACAAAAGGATGTTATTTTGTTAATATTTTAATTTTTTCAAAAATTTTATTATTTATTTGTACTCATGTATTATTTATTTTAAATACTGCCATTTTTAATACTTATACAATAATTTTAATTTCTATTTATAAATGTTAATAGTTAAGTTACTATTTCATTTAAAAATAATTAATTAATTAATAAGATGCTAGAAAATAACAGCAGAAATTGTATTATGTATGTAGTACAAATAATACAGTGTATATGACAAAATATTCTAGTTTGTAGTGCTGCTATCTGTATTATAGTCTTTGTACTACATGCAAGTGTTAAACTAAAACAGACCTAACTATTCAGTAGCCACTTCTTATTGAATATTCTAATGTTTTACCCTAATAAACAGCTTATTTTTGAATAACTACCAAACAGTATTACTAGCTTAATACAATAAAAAAAACTGTTTGCCTAAAGAATTCAGGTGAAACAGAAGAGGAGAGTAATAGAAATTATGAAATTTACTGAAGAGTAAAACTTTAATTGGTTTAGACATAAAGTAGTAGACCTTTAAAATTTATTTTTTATTTTAGAAAATAAACAAACTTGGTTTTATCAATCTTTGTAATATTTGTACAAAATTGTCGTGATTGTTGAAAGTAAATTATTTTTTATTTTTGTACAATTATTTTAGAAGTATCTCGATTAAGTATAAGAATTTCTAATGTGATAAAACATAAACCAAAGCTGTAGTTTTTTTTTTAAATTCTAATTAATGAATTACAGCTGATAATTATTTTTTAAATTCATGTTTTAGCATTTGCTAAAGTATTAATAAACGAAAATAATTTTTATTTATTGATTCCTTTATTTATTTACTTTTTTTACCTTTTACACAAAATAACAATTATTTTATTTCTACGTGAGTTTAACATGGATTTATTTACTAAAATATATTTTTATAAAATTACCTCCTTGATTTTCTAGATATTACTTCATTTTTAGCTTGAAGAAGTTTTTGTTTCGATGATAGTGTAATTCAAGAAGCAGTTGACATAACTGCACTTCTAGAGGTGATTGGAGCCTGTCAACACTCAAGATAAGTGCAGTAAGCACTAAGCAACCCCGATATTAAATTTGTATGTACTAGTAAGCCTCACAGTGTAGTCTTAATTCATACACAGAGTATTCCATGACAGCACTCTGACACGCTCATAACATTTCCACCAATTTAACCAGTAACCATAATACTTCGGAAAAATGTAACGACCAACTTCATTGAAAATTGTATGCTCTTTCTCCATGAAGTGGTCAAAATTATTCAGGAAAATTTCTCATTGTTAAATCAGAGGCCGCAATTTTAAAATAGAAGTGAATCGGAAAATCTTACTCATAGAATGTTTGGGCTTTATACAAAGTACCTCTGTACCAAATTTCAAAACAATCAGCCTTTGGTGAAAACTGTGTACATTCCCATCAACAAATCAGAGAACATCTTAATATAGAAATGAATGAGGAAATATTACACATGCATCATTTGAACTACCAAATTTGAAGTATCTTTATACCAAATTTCAAAATATTGATCAATAGGTTTGACAAAAACTGGTACACTCATTATTATAAATCAAAGCCAACCATCTTGAAACAGAAGCAAATGTGATAAAATTTTACACATAAGTCATTCAGGTTTATAAACAAGGTACCTTGTACAAAATCATCCCATTGTCTGCATTAACCCAAGTGTGCAAAATAGTCGGACATTAAACACAAAAAAAAACATAATCTTAAAACAATTGGTCAGTGTTTTAGGCCAAAACTACATACAAAACAAACACACAAACCAAATTCCAAATGGTCAAGTTGAAACAGAGAAACTTTTCTTCACTTGGTTTCCCAAGTGAACAATTACAACAATTAACTTTCCCTTACTAACTTTTGTTGCTATAAATTTGGTAATAATTTTATTTACTTTTTAATATTTTTACTTTCCTAGAAAAATCCTGTTTTGGTGTAACATTTTAATTAATTCATCTCTAGTATCCAGATCGCAAACTTATTTTTATAATTTTATTCACCAGAATCCCATCTTGTTCCCTCATTTTTCTGATTTACTTACGTACTTTTGAATTCTATTCCATGTCAAATTAATATAATAAAATAATAAATACTGTTATCACGTACACACAACGCCGTCAGGTACACAAATTTTTGTCCCTCACCATAACAACACCTATATTGACTACCAAATAACAACTCTGTTGGTTAACAAAATTTGAACAGAGTTGTCATTTGTTAGCCATCTGGTGCACCTAAAAAACTTCTTAAACCCTTAAGGTGTTGTATGAAATATGTTATGATATGAATTATTTCTTTTAATGACTAATTAAACTATGGCATCCAACAAATAAGAGGTTGTAAGACAGAATCAGAGAAAATTTTACTTCCACATTATTTTTAAATCATCGATCATTATTTCTTCAGTATTAAAAGATTTATACTGAATCTGAAGATGAATAAAAGATGAATCATTATCCCAACAATTTTAATAATTTTTCTTATTCAACAATTTTTGTAAGCTTCTAAAGTAATTAAGACAGTGATGAATGGCTAAGTTTTTTTAAGTACAGAAGTTATTATTAAGTCACAGTGAATTTGAGTAACTAAAACTTATTAAGAAGGGTCTGTGGAATAAGGTTAAAGTATTTTACAAATAAAATAAAAAGAAGATCACTGTAGTCGTACTTTTTTTCGTAAAATGTTAATAAATTATGAATAAAACATTGCAGAAACTCTTTCACATTTAACTATTTTCCAAAGAAGAAATACAGTTTGAAAACTACTGAAAAAAAGAATGTAAAAATTGGCCAAATTTATTAAAATTATTTGGCTTTCAGATTATTTGATTTGCTCAAACCCTAATCATGTGTGAAGTATTATAACTCAAGTTAATGTAAAAATTGGCCAAATTTATTAAAATTATTTGGCTTATCAGATTATTTGATTTGCTCAAACCCTAATCATGTATGAAGTATTTTAACTCAAGTAAATGTAAAAATTGGCCAAATTTATTAAAATTATTTGGCTTATCAGATTATTTGATTTGCTCAAACCCTAATCATGTATGAGGTATTATAACTCAAGTTAATGTAAAAATTGGCCAAATTTATTAAAATTATTTGGCTTATCAGATTATTTGATTTGCTCAAACCCTAATCATATATGAAGTATTATAACTCAAGTTAATGTAAAAATTGGCCAAATTTATTAAAATTATTTGGCTTATCAGATTATTTGATTTGCTCAAACCCTAATCATGTATGAAGAATTATAACTCAAGTTAATGTACAAATGTTCGAGAGCAAATTGGAAAAAACATCTGAAGGTGTCAGGGTATATTTTTGATTTTGTTTAATTGACTCGCAGAAAAGTTTCCTAGAAAATGTGATGAAACCATTTAAACCAACGCTTAAACTAAGTTCTTCAACAAAACTGAATGGCATATTCTACAACAATAAAGTTTTCTTTCAACAAAAGCAATTACAAGTTTCTACTTCCAGTCACTCTAGTAGTATAACTTAATTTATAATCCACAAATTGCTTCTAACTTCCAATGCATACATTAAGTTGTTTGGCCAACCCCAAAATTACTTCCCAACTTTAGTTGAAAGGATTGCATTTCTCAAAACTTTACCTTCTGTTCCGTTAATTTAACATATGCAATGCATACTAAAATAATAAGCATAAGTAGACCTAATCAGAATGAAAATGGTATCTAAAATAGAACTATTGAAGAAATATGTTGCAGTGCCATCTGTATCGATGAATAACAAACACAAATTTAAATGTGAGAATGATTAATATGGAACTGTTATAACTATTTTAGTAGTTATTGGCATTCATAATATGTCTATGTTTTTGTTATGTTTTCTATTCTAGACAAAAAATTTATCCAAACAAATATTTTTACAAATACAAGCTCCTGTAAACTGTAATCCTTCCTGCAATCCACACAATATTTATCTTGTGATAGCCATAGTTTTAAGTTTCCCCATCAGTTGGTTTAAAAAATTGTTTTCTTTAACTAGTGAGATGTCAATATTTAAGATTAGAAATTCACAAACTATACATAAGCCTACTGAAATTGTGATTATAAAATCACAAACTATACATAAACCATAAATGAATTGATAATCTTGATCCGTACTATTCTTAGCCAAAACTACTTCCAATTGACAATATGTTTTAGCTTCAAAGTAAAGGCCTTGCCATGGGATCCCCATTAATTATAGACAGACTATTTTTTCTAAAATTTTCTTGAATAACTTCAAAAACAAATATGTTTTAATGATGTTAATGTCAATCATAATATTTTATTACTATAAATATGTGGACAATACTGTTATATTAATTTATGATCAAAAAACTGGAGTCTATATATGCACTTGTCTCAAAAATGTGAATAGTTAGTAGTGTTTTGTACTCATGGTACAAAGCCGCCTCGGTGGTCTAGTTGATAGCGTACTAGGCTTTCACCCCGAGGACCCAGGTTCGATTCCCAGCCAGGGCTTGGCATTTTCATATGCCATCATCCCATCATCTGCATTAGCCCAAGTGTGCACAATAGTCGGATGTTAAACAAACAAAAAAAAACTCATGATACAATTTCATCTTCTAAGCTTCCTTCTGAATCACTTGTTAAAAATAAACATTGACCAACAACAAAATTAAGTTAACAAATATTATCAATAATTATATATGGTACACAAAACTTTGTGCACAACAAAAACAAAGTTTATCAGATGATGTGTCAAAACAAAAACACTAAAATAATATTATTCAACCAGCTGTAGCTAGTCAAAATCTAATATCAACTCTTTACAACACAATTTGAATAGTTTGCCTTGTCACATGTTCTGGAAAAACTAACAAAGTAAATATCCCTGTTTCCAATGAAATAAATTAATAAGACAAAACATGACTAAAGATTATTCGCTTTTCAATCCAAATAGCACATTAAAATCAGGCTTGTGAGTTAGCATCAGTGGGTTAAACTGAATCAAACAAAAAATTAAATTTTGTATACCTAACAGAATATTTTAGATCAAAAAGGACAAAGAAATATGCTTTATAATATTCCAGTAATACAACCGCCACCACCCCAAACAATTCATTTCACATCACATCTCCTACTTAATTAAAAACACAGTTGCATACAATAGTCTAGTTCACTTCCAGTCTATTACATTTTGGACAGTCTAAACCTGTTTGCAACCTTGAACTAAATAAAATTCTGATACTTCTTTTGCAGAAAGCCATAAAAGTAACCTAATAAATAAAACGATAAAAAAGAAAGAATTTAATACCAAGAAATAAAATCATAAGTTTCTTTTGAATCCATATTTCAATGAGAAATAACAAGAACAATGTTATTACCATCTCCAAAACGTCAAAAAAATTAAAGTCCCTACTGAACAATGAACTTGATCTGTCTTAAAGAACAGGAATATACAAATTTTTACGCAATGACAGTTTAAGTCATTATATTTAGGGTCAAACAAGGTGACAATTTATAAAAAGTACACATGAACTAAGTTCCTCAAAATCAAACTTTAGGCGAAGTTAAACAACATGACACCATGTACAAGAACTTGAAAACCAACGTGAATAGCCTACCTGTATGTAAAGAAGACTGTTACAGGAACTCGCGGGAGGAATGTGAGTCAGTATTTGCTAAGACAAAAAATCCCTAATAAATTTGTAATTTGCATGAAGACATTTTGATAAATTTACAAAAAAATCTTCACTCATTAATCATAGCATAATCCGCATAGCATACTAGGTTTCAAAAAATTCAATAGTATATAGAGGGATACAAACCCAGGCAACATGATCATTCAACATTTTAATTTGTGTGCCATTTTTGATGTTCTCACTAGTGAGAGGTGAATAATATCATGATAATCAACTCTATGTAACTGGAAAATGGAGAAACCAAATGACAGTCATGAGAAAAAATAGTCTGGATTGAAGGACAGATTGAAGGCAACTTATTTTTCTATTAATTTCAATCTTGGAGCTAGCAATATGTAATGTATACCTTATTTCAAAACATACTTTCAACTTATATTCAATTAATTTATTTGAAGTGCCTTCCTCATTAAAAAAAGTTTGCTGTTTTCATAAAAACTAATATAGAAACTATTTAGAAATCTAGTCTTGGTATACCTGTCTGTAAGAGTTTACATTACCATACTTTTAGGAAACAGTAGATTAGATTAGATTAGATTCTAGAGGAAGGGATTTGTTCAACCCGAAACACTGCGATCAACTGACCTATTGTGCAACTTACCTCTTAAAATACCTAGTTCAGCAGATTGGTGTCCCTAATAAGTTCCAACAACCCACTGACTAGCTCACACTGCTGAAGATCCCTACGGTCTTGGAAACCAAAAACCCCCAGCCTCCTACTAGCAAGAGCCTCACAATCATAAATTATGTGACCTGCAGTTTCCTCCTCCTTCCTGCACAATCTACACACGGTTTCTCCATGGTATACACCTATCCTGTTCATGTGCACCCTCAGGCCACAGTGCCCTGTTATGAGCCCCATATCCTCCTGAGTTGTGCTCTGCCCAGGACATCTGCTGACCCTTTGATTCCTCCAGAAGGAACTTTGCTTAAGAGACGTTTACTATGGGAATGCCCATGAAGGTTGTCCCATCTTACCTGGTGTTGACATGTAATCCACCCATTAATAGCGGACCTGGCCAACAATGGAGAAATCCCTAAAGCCGGCTCAGGTCCGATAAACTCAGATGCAGATCCAAGTCCAGCCAGTCGGTCTGCCTCCCCATTACCCTCAACTCCCTTATGCCCCGGAACCCAGTGAAGAGTTACCCAGTTATCCCGGGACAGAATGTCAAGGTTTTTCCTACACTCCTAGACCAGCTTGGACTGTATTATAGAACCCGCAAGTGCTTTTATTGCCGCCTGACTATCGGTATGAATATGAATACATGCCTTTTTGAAGCCCCGATCCAAGTTCTCCTGAACACAGTCAGTAATGGCCATCACTTCAGCCTGAAATACTGTTGCATGCTATCAACAACAGTAATAAATAATTATTTTAGGAAACAGTAATAAATAAATATTTTGACAATATTGTAAAAACATTTTTGTTAGTTACAAACAATTATACTTACATATAGCACAACCAATCAGAAAAACATTGAAGAAACATATTTCAAATAAGTTTTTATAGCATAAAAAAAATAAATACAAAATCAAAATTACAACAAAACACAGTATATTATATGACTTTAATTCCTTAATAATTTAAACAATGTTATAACTAATCAATTTTTTTCTATTTCTTCTGAATTTGTTGTAAAACTGTTACCTGCAACAAAATCTGCAATCAACGTCTTCCAGTAATGTAGGAGATGAACTCCACTGTTGTGTACAGCTATTCCCATTCCAATAGTCAGGCCTAGAGCACCACTGAGTAACATGGTATGAAAGCCCCCTGCAAAGTAATATAAAAAACAAGCATTTCATTGTTACAATCTAAATATAAATTGCAATAATTGATTAAATGACAGATTTAGGGATATTTTGAAGACCATACAATATACATTCTTTAAGTTAGCATTGATTGATTGTGTCATAACAAAACTATTAAGTATAATACCCTAACCTGTTACTTATTGTTTATCAAATTGTAGTAAAGTTATGAATAAAAACATTGTGGCTAAAATTTGATAATGTAATATAGGCACCAAAATAAACAATATTGAATATTTGATATTCTTTATCAGCGAATTCTATTCTAAATTATTTTTACTTAAAAGTATTTATATTTATGTTCAAGTTTAAGTTTATTTTATACTGAACTAATTTTTGCTACTGAAGTACAGTACCTAGACCCGTGTAACTAGATAACATGTTTATGATAGCCATCACTATTATTTTCTTATAGGTTAGTATGATACTATCATGTAAGTCTATTTGGAACATTGAACTGTAACACGAAGATTTTTTGTTGTTGTTATTTAACGTCCTACTATTTTGCACACTTGGGCTAATGCAGATGATGGGATGATTTATAGCGTATGAAAATGCCAAACCCTGGCCGGGAATCGAACCCAGGTCCTCGGGGTGAAAGCCCAGTACGCTATCAACTAGGCCACTGAGGCAGCTGCACAATGATATAAAGGAAAACTATGTACAACTCCCCCCAAAACTTTTTCATTTCAAAAAGACTGGAGATGCTCTAAGGTTTTATTGCACATGGTTTTCTCATTCACATACAAAATTGTTTGTGGAGAAAGAAATTGTGCTAAGGCCTGAATGAGTGTGTTTAGTACACATTCCATACTGTTATTTTAGAAATGATTATGTTTGTACATGAAAATAAATATGACCAGCAACCTCCGATAACATCAATGCCAACCTTCCAGAAGCAGGTTGTTATTTTTGTTCATACTGAGAGCTGACGGTTTATTTTTAACAACACTGCTAACTATTTTCAAGAAAACATTCATACGCTCCTGTCAAAAAATGCTGTAATATCAGCTGTCATTGTAAAATTCTGTTAATCTCAACATAACGGAAAAGGTCATCCAACCACCATGATCATGACTATGACAACAAATATGAGAATCATGATAGGATTCTTCAGAAAACCTTATTGTCTACAAAAAACGTAAGCATTGGATGTTTTTAAAAATTGTCAATTGTATGTACATAAAAAGAATTTTTGAAAATATTAATGGATTTGTTTTTTAAAAAAATGTAAACTGGTCAATTTTGAAATGTAAAACAAACAAGATTGTTTATCATGCTTCAAAGTTAGCATACCATATTGTAGTGGCATACAATAATTAATCTGTTTAAATGTATTTTTTTTTAGAAAACCATGCATTGGGAAAAACTCAGGGTTGATATATACATATAACATATATGCTCATATTCAAAGGACATATATACCGTAGCACATATATGTCCTAACATTAAAGCATAAGGGTTCTTGTTCAAGAACCTTGTCATGATTATCATTTGCTGTCATGGTCCCAGTGGTTGGGAAACCACTGTATTTTTCCTGATTTATGTTAGATTACTTCTCTTACAATGGAATTTGTCAACAACTGCTAACATTACAGTATAACTTGGCGGTGCTTATGAAATCATTCTTGAAAATCATTACCAGTTTGTGTTAAACTTGGACCACCAAAACAACCAATTCCATATGAACAAAAACAGTACTCTAAAAATAAGATCTTTCTCTTTGGTGGTAAGAACTATTTCAGTGTAAAATAAAGTCAAACTAGAATGTAAATACAAACATTTCTAAGTGAAAATAATCAACTATAGAATCAGCTGTTTGATAAATAACCACAGCTGACTGAATTTCATTTTATGGTATGGCAAAAGCATTAAATTATAAAATTCATACAATTGAATAAATTTGTTAAACTTACTTGTGCAGCTGTAGAGGTAACCACTGGCTACAGAGGACAAAACTGTATTTGCTTCATCATCAATTCCACGCCATTTAGTCAAAGCTGTACCAAAGCCTGTGTACATCAACGTTAACATACCTGCAGCACGTGCACTCATTCCTCCATATTTAGTTACATGATTTAATAGTCTGTAATAAAATAATAAGCCTTATAGTTCACTATATCTATATTATCTTTTTAAAACTGCAGTTAAAAGTTGTTGTATTATTATTAAAAGTTATGAAGTACTGGGCAATGATTTTGTCTACATTTTCAGAAACAAAATCATCATAGTGGTTTTTGATATTAACCATGTCTTGAAATTATCAAAACAAATATTAAATGAGCTTGCAAAACTAGAAAATGTGCTCAAAATACAATATTGTTACAACTTGTCTCACAATAAATAATTAATTTACTGAACATTTACAATCAAATGCACCCTGACACACAAATTAACTTAATATACAGCTTTGTATTGTAGATTAACTGTGGAAGAGTATTCTCCTAGAAGCTAGGCTTTTAGATGCTTAGTAAAACATTTTTTAATTGCATTTGAAGTTTGCCATTAAAACTTCAACCAACATTGCCATTATTTTTCCAACAATGTGACATCACTAAGAATTTTGAAATAATTATGTATAGGGTATTAACAACGAAACTTTAAAGCAAAGTTTAAGTACAAAACACATGCTAAACTTGTTTGATGAAACAGATTTAATTATTTACCAAGTCATTGGGAAAATACTATTTGAACAAACAACATAAAATAAAACATGTAAAATACAAAATAAATCACACATTTTTGTGTCTTAAAGCCACAGCTTGTAGATTTATTTATATGCTTGATGCATTACTGTGTACTAGTAACATTAACAAAATAATTTATTTTTATTTTTCCTGGAAGTTATGCTGAAAAAATTTGTTGGTGCTCTCAAAAACTAAAGACATAGTAATTTTTTGACAATTTGTATCTCCATGAAAATCTATGTTGTGTTTGATTTGAATATAGGCCTAAATATTTTTAAAAAATAATATTAACTTTTTTATACACTCACTGGGCTACACTTTGTACTCTGCACTTTTATTTTAGGTTATGTTTACATCAGAAAACATTATTTTAAACTTGTTGTTTGTTTACAAATTCTTATAGTCTAACTCCTAAATAAATAGCATGGTAAATCTCATAATAAAAAGGTACTAAAAAAGGAATGAAAATATACCTTGAAATGAAATAAGATTTGTAAAATGTTTAGTTAAAAGAAAATAATGTTCAACAAAAGTGTTCAAAAAAGTGCAATTTGGTAACTAAAATTAATTTTAAAAAAGATTGTATACTGTAAATCTAATAAAGGACTAATTTCGTTACATCTGTCTAATTACATAGAAATTCTGATTTTTCAAAAAAAAAATATCATTTTATCCAGGACAAGAAACAACACTTTAACGAAAAAACTAAAATTCGGATATTATTAATCACACCATTCTAGACCTTTGCTCATAAATTAACTACTTGAAATGCAATATCAATATAATCAAAATACAAGACATCTTTATGAATGGGATATTGATGGGGACGAAAAATACATCTACTCATAATGAGGCTTATGTTGAATAGCCTGTGAATACCCCAATAAAAACACTACACAAATTTATAGCACCTACTATATGATATTGATTTTGTATTGATTCACACTTTGTTGATTTGAAATTTTAAAAAGTCAATTACAAATGTAAGAAGTGTTATTAAAGTAGGTCTAATTACATTGCAGGTCTTCTATTCTTAATATGACGTCTGGAATGTATCCAAACCATATAGCCATGAATACCTCCCAAAACTGTTCCCAAAACAAGGCCCATTGTTATTTGACTTCTTCCACAAATATTACGAGGTCGTACTTCATGTTTTAAGTATATAAACTGAGATTTTGACTCATCCATTTCAAACTATAACAGAAAAGTAGACTATTTAAATATAAAGACTATTGAAAAAATAATAAATGTATGCATAATGTTATTATTGGATGTTATTATTAGAGTTATAATGTATTACTCAAATTTAAATTGGAACTTCTAATTCATTCTTCAACAATTATTAGACATTGTATTCAATAATATTAATTTTTGAATCATATTGTCCCTGCTTCATATATTCCAATGCAAAGTATTTTTGTTCTTGCTCTTCTTCTGTAAGGTTTAGGTTTAGGTTTGCTATATTTTCTGCTTCCAAGGAATATCTCCATCTTTTTTAAATCTTGCCATATTTAAATTTTATTTAATGCCAGTAGGGTTTAATCACAATGTAAGGTGACATAATATGTTTTTAAACTTTGCCTATTTTTAAACTCTAAATGGTATAATTTATGTTGACCTATGTCCAACAGTTACTGTAAAATAAAAACCAGTTTTGTAACTACAGTTTAAAGAAAATAGCATTATTTTTTAAGTAGGCCTTCTTCCAGAGATTATATGTAACTTAAGTTTTTTTAATTTTTTTTAAAAACCTTCACTGATTGTGATAACATTTTTTTAACAAAGTTTTGTATATAAAAACATATTGATGTTTTCAGTCATAATGACATCAACGATTGTCAATTAACTAATTTAAAAAACAATCATTAATTTCCTTCATAATTAAACATCCTTAAATAAATTACTTATGCCCATCAACACAACTACAATTTCAATAAACTTTTAGTAATTTTAATAACTACAAAAATGTTGAATTTTATATATTGTAATGTGATTGTGTTGAAACCTAACTTCATTTCCATACTTTAGGTTACATGACACAATTTTAAGGTTATTCTTTAAAAACTGCAGAAAATAATGGATTGGACATTTATTCCCATTCTAAATTTATTTGATTAAAGAATAGACCATTTGAATCCAAATTTAATTAGGCAAATATCTGAATAGTTTAATTCTTTAAAAATAAATAGGCCTACCTTATCTAACCTCTAAAGTGAGGGTTTATCTTATTACATTTTATTACTCATCTTACTACAATGAGTACAAACCCAACATTGTTCAATACATTAATTAAAGTTCAATTTAAATAATTATATTTTTCCTTAAAAACAAGGCTTTTAAAACTCATTTAAACTACAGAAATAAAATTATTTTACCTTCTATAAAATAACACAAAAAAATTGACACCATCTTTAAAGAAAGGAGTTATTGTTGTAATAGGTTTACTTTATAATATTTTATTAACATTACTAAAATAAAATTGACTAAGTAGTTAAAATCTTTGCCACTAGAGAGCTACATATTACAGCTGTTATTATTCTCCAATCAATCATTTGGTTGCTCTAATTTTTTTAATGTAATTTTTCTAGGAACTATTTATTTACATGTATGTATCTTAAACAAACGAATAATTATTTTAAAAATTATGGATTTAAATGGTGCCGATAATTAATAAGTACTGTGATTGACTTACTAATCAATTATTAGGCCTAGTATAAACATTTAAGTTGTTGTTTTACTAACATAATTATTTCAATAGCTCATTCACTAAATAAAAACCATTAGACTATTTAACTTTGTTAACGTATTTACATTTTATTATGTCTAGGCTTGACATAACACGTAGGTAACATTTTAAATGACTTTCATGTTTTATTAATATGATAATAGAAAACGTTTTTTCACAAAGCCGCTAATCAAAAAATCTTTTTTACCAATATTAAAAAGTTAGAAATAACCTCAAAATTTGAAATCAAACTAGTGAAAACAGAAAAATAAACAGAGTTCATTTATAAGTGCTCATTTTTATAGTCTATTTAAAATGGTTGAAAAACAAAAATCTCATCTTGAAAAAGCTTTGGCAGACGTTCTTGAGGATGTACACAGACATCATTTAAGACGATTACAGGCCGAAATGCACAAATGTGCTGCTAAATGTTGTGAAAACTCAGCTGTTTCTATTGAAGAGAATTATCGTTGTGTTGAAAAATGTTCTGTCCAGTCTGAAGAAGCCGAGGAATATGTTGTGGCTGAATTCGTCAGTTTTTTGAACCAGTTACAGAAATGTGTTGACAATTGCAAAGATGGAATAAAATTGAAAAGTAGAATTGACCAAATGGAAGTCGAAACTTGCGTGAAGGTTTGCCTGGAAAAACATATTTCCATTATTCCTGAATTCTCCAAACATTTGAAAAAAGAACTTGCTAAATGAAAACTCGAGCTTGCATATGTAATCAAAATCGTTTTTATAATAATTAATACCTTGTAACATATTATACTATTTATTGTTGTTTTAAATTAAATATACATTTTAGAAATATTTGGCCTAATTGATGTAACCGAGCATAATGAATTCCATTAAAGGTAGTTTTAATTTCATTTAAAATAACGTAATTTTTCGATAGCCTATTAAGCGGTGTAAACCTACACGAGAAGCTGTTTCGTGGACGTAGGCCTACCAGGGACCATTTCATTAGTAGACAAAAATTTGTTTAATGATGTCTGCTTATTTTTTTAGTGAGTAATACGAAGTGTGTTCAGAAAGTAACGAGAATTTTTAAATTTCGCGGGCTTGGAGAGTTCGATTGTCAAACATTTTTTTTATTATGTTGGTATATTCATGCTCTTGAAGTATGATAAAACTTTCAGCTGTTTTCATTGTTGACTTTGTCTGTGACATCCACTAAGGTTAGACGTGTTTTTATGAGCTCGGCGATTTTCGTTTGTTAAAAGAAATGGATCAATGAATTTGTATCAAATTTTGCGTAAAAAATGGAATAAAATGTAACAAAGTGTGTGAAATGTTAACAAAGGCCTATGGTGAGTCTGCTATGAGTAAAGCAAGAGTTTACGAGTGGTATAAGCGTTTGCATGAAGGATGTGAAGACGTTGAAGATGACGAACGCACTGGACGCCCCAGCACATCAACAACCGATGAAAACGTGGAAAAAGTTAAAGAAATTGTTATGAACAATCACCGAATCACAATTAGAGAGGTCGCTGTTGATGTTGGCATTTCGATTGGATCATGTGATGACATTGTTTTCTAATATTTTGTGTATGAAACGCGTGGCAGCAAAATTCGTTCCAAAATTGTTGAATTTTGAACAAAAACAGCGGCGAATGGAAGTTGCTCAGGAGTCACTAAATGAAGTCAACGACGATGCAGAATTTCTGAAACGTAATAACAGGTGACGAAACATGGGTTTACGGATATAACGTCGAAAATAAGGCTCAATCATCCCAGTGGAAGCATTCTGGCTCGCCAAGACCGAAAAAGGCTCGACAAGTGTCCTTATTGTTATTGTATATAAAAACAAATTGATGTTTTCAGTCATAATGACATCAACGATTGTCAATTAACTAATTTAAAAAAACATAATCATTAATTTCCTTCATAATTAAACATCCTTAAATAAATTAAATAATTACTTATGCCCATCAACACAACTACAATTTCAATAAACTTTTAGTAATTTAAAGTTTATATGTAATATGATAATAACTCACTGTTTTCTTCGATATTAATGGCATAGTGCATCATGAATTCCTGCCACCAGGTAAAACGGTCAATAAGCAGTACTACCTACAAGTTCAATGCCGTTTGCGTGAAGCAATCCGAAAAAAACGCCCGGATCTGTGGAAAAACAATTCATGGCTTTTGCACCACGTTAATGCACCAGCTCACACTTCATTGCTTGTTCGTGAATTTTTCACCAAAAACAGCACTGTAACGATTCCCCAGCCTCCATATTCGCCAGACATGGTTCCGTGTGACTTTTCCTATTTCCAAAAATAAAGAGAACCTTAAAGAGCCGTCGTTTTACAACCGTAGATGACATTAAAAGCGCATCGCTGAAAGAACTAAAGGCTATCTCAAAGATCGAGTTTGAGAAGTGTTTCGATGATTGGAAGAAGCGCTGGTACAAGTGCATAATCTCCAATGGGGACTATTTTGAAGGCGACAACATCAATGTAGAAGAATAAATAAATATTTTGTTCAAAAAATTAAAATTCTCGTTACTTTCTGAACACACCTCGTATATTATAAAATAATTACGTATGTGTGTTCTTTCCAATGACTCGAAATTGGGCTACGATAAATTTAGCTATCAAGAAAAATAAACCTTCCAATTAAGTACAAAATGCAAATTTTGTCAGCAATTATTGGACCTAGGTTGTATGCCTACCTAGTTTCAGTTTGATAATTGTTTTGTCTCAAGTATCCAATATAGGCTAGGTTGTTATCGAGTAAAAAGACAAACCAGAGAGTTTTACTGTAATAAATATTGTATAATTAGTTGTGAAACAGGCCTCTTTGTGTGCCAAAATAATTTTTGTAACAATCATTTTAAACTGTAAAGTACGTCTGAAAAAAACTATATATATTTCAAAAACGTGTTTAAATAGAATATTTAACTATCTACATAACATATTTTACAATCAAGATAAGTAAACATTTCATGATCCTTGGCCTGAAGCTTATCATGATGGCTACTGCAATAGCTTATTATCTAATGGAAAGTTGCTGATTACTTATCAAATGTATACACAGGCTACTGCAGTTAATGGAAAATTTGCCACGCCATATGACTTCAGTCATTAAGCTACAGATAGATTTATTAACGTGCGTAAACTTACAATTGCTGGCTGAACGGCTTGCATTTCGTTGTTTTCCTTCGCGAACCAAATGGCTCCATTTATTTGTTATTTCTAATTATGTTCAATTGCTATTTATTTAACTATATAGTGGGCAGAGGAAAATTTGCTAAAACTTACTAATGTTTATAAAACCAAGTTATTAATGTGGGAGTCTAAATAAAAATACCACAACAACAAAAAAGGTTGATGCTGATTAAAGCGC
This sequence comes from Callitettix versicolor, assembly GCA_022606455.1. NCBI lineage: Eukaryota > Metazoa > Arthropoda > Insecta > Hemiptera > Cercopidae > Callitettix > Callitettix versicolor. The sequence continues at coordinate 73,839,161 of CM040183.1, read as the reverse complement.
ACTACTCATAATTTAAATAGCGTAATTTTTCTAGCGCGAAAACAATTTTTACTCTTGGCACCGAGCAATGGTTGCAGTAGGTGACTAGGAGCAAGACTAATCTTGAAGATGCCACATACGATTTTGGTGAAAGGTCGGAACAATGTTTGTTCCAGAAACAATTGTGTCGAACGGATGTAGGCCTACACAGATTTTCAATATTTTTCGTATTACACACACACACACACACACACACACACACACACACACACACACATATATATATATATATATATATATATATATATATATATATATATATATATGGAACTCGGTGGTTGATGTCGCTAAAGCACCGGTCAGTCTGCTGCGACTCTGAACTGCGCACATTAATGTTCTTATAGTTCGAACCGCAGTTACTCCTGTCGCTTTTCCCTTACCGTTAATAGTTTGGATAAGTTCGCAAAACCACTAAATTCTTTCAACAGTTTCAAAATGGCTGGTATTTTAAATCTTTAAAAATTCATAACTTTCTTGTCTTATTTTTTTTTTTGTTAAAAACCAATTTTATTTTAATTTTCAAAATCTGTCATATTTAAGAAAATTAATTTGATGGCGGTCAGGATTCATTTTCGTATTTTCAGTGTAGTTTAAAATGTTAATATATGCTCATTTTAATGCTGATCGATTTCGTTGGTGAAATAAAAATTTCAAAATGGATGAAATAAAGAAAAAACTTTTGAAAATTCGCCTATATCACGTTAGCGAGACAGCCGCCTCGATGGCCTAGTTGATAGCGTACTGGGCTTTCACCCCGAGGACCAGGGTTCGATTCCCGGTAAAAGGCTTGGCATTTTCATACGCTATAAATCTCCCATCGTCTGCATTAGCCCAAGTGTGCACAGTAGTCGGACGTTAAACACCAAAAAAAGACGTTAGCGAGACAGCTGCGTGCCGTGATTTAATTGACACCCGGTTAAGTCGCGAAAACTGTACTTTGAATGTGCAAGAATGTGACTAGGATCGGAACAATCGTTTCAGAACAACTTTCTAAATTTTAACTGCACAAACTGTACTACTACGGTTAATGACTAGTTGGATTAACAAAAATAAACTCCTTAGAAAATGTCTATTTGTTCAATGGATATTATAGTTACACAGATGTTAGAATAAAAACATGAAGTTTTAGTATCTCCTTTCATAAAGGACGAGTTTTTATTTATTCTTGTCCCGCCTTCTTAGTTCTTCATTTTACTCCACAGAGTGCAGTGCTGCGCTTAACGTGTTCTAAAAACTAAGTCAAATCAACAGTTATAGATAAAATTAAAATTTTATAATGTTGTAACAGTAATTTTTTTACAAATACATTTTTAAAAAAGTTACATTAACAGAAACATAATAATAAGTAAAATGATAAGTTTAACATTATCACATCGAATATTCAGTATTGTTTGTAGCCTATACACAGTTTGCTACGTAAAACGGTGATTTCGTCACTGATTCTTTGGTCCAATCAACAACTTGCTTTCAGTCTTCTGTCACAATACCGACAGAGTTGTCATGTGCGTGGCGGCTGTTTAATTCGTAAATATCAGTTAACAAACTAACCTCATTTATTATCAATCTAAAATATCATATTTATGGATCAAACTGAGTTCGATTATAATGGGGCAATCGTGTTCGCAAATAACAGAGTAAGTAACTTTGTAATAACATTTGTTCCACAAAAGTATACTGTTATGTAACCAAGGGTCTTAACCTAAAAGTTTCTGTATTAACATATTAGGTGAATGACTGTTTGTAACTTACTTCATACTTTATATACTTATATTTATGAGTGTATAATTATATAATTATAAGTTTTATAAATAAAAACTAGTAAAGTAGGAACAATTGAACAGGTAAGTCTTGTGTAGAGATAATATCATGTAACTGGTTGGGCTTAATTTAAAAATAAGGAACTTGAATTAAAAATTAATATATAATATTTCTTTTTCTTTAAAAATTGGTAAACGTTTTAACTAACTAAGTAATTTAAGAAGAAAATATTTTTTTAAAAAAAACCTTAGTATACCCTGCAATAGTACAATAAAGAAAATAATTTTTAATAAGAGCTTGCTTTAAAATTTGAAACATTTGATTTTTAAGGTAACGGTATAGAACAGCATGACCAACAATCTATTACAGTTTTTTTTTAATTAAAATGTATTTTTTCCTGAATAGTGAAAAAAATTTGGCACTCAAAAACTGACGCCATAGCGATTTTTAGAAAATAAAACTTCTTTGGCTGTTATTAGTTAGGTATAAAGAAGCTGATTTATATAAAAGGTTCAGTTTTTATTTGGAGGGAACATTCTCTAGCATGAGAGAGATTAAGGCGGGTTTACCTCAGGGCAGTGTTCTGGGACCCTTGCTTTATCTTCTCTACACAGCTGATATCCCGCAGCCGGATTGTGTGTCAATCGGCACATTTGCTGATGACACAGTTTTCTTGGGTGTGGGAGACAGTAGTAAAGTAGCAGCTGTAAAACTGCAACAAGCATGCGATGAGTTCGTTACCTGGACCAAAAAGTGGCGAGTTAAAATTAATGAGGGTAAATCGGTGCATGTTGACTTTACTTATAAAAAGGATAAGTATGTTCCGATAGTAATTAATAGCACAAATATTCCATTCAATAACACTGCAAAGTATCTTGGAATGAACTTAGATGTGAAGCTGCGATGGGCAGAGCACATAAAAAGAAAAGGACAGAACTTGACATAAAGTATAAAAAAATGTACTGGCTGATTGGTAGGAAATCACAACTGTCAGTACACAATAAACTTGTATTATACAAACAAATACTTAAGCCCGTATGGTCCTATGGGATCCAGCTTTGGGGTTGTGCAGCTAAAACCCAAATCAAAAAAATCCAAGTCTTCCAAAATAAAGTTTTAAGGAACATTGTTGACGCCCCATGGTATTATCGTAATGACGACCTTCACAGGGACTTAAAAATTCCAACAATCAGAGAAGAAGCTAAGAGACTGGCAGCAAAGCACGAGGAGAGACTCCACTCACACATCAGCACTGATATTCTGCAGCTCCTGGAAAACACTCATTTAGAGAGAAGGCTAAAAAGACAGCAACCGTTTGAACTGGTTTAGTGTAAATACTGGGACCTCTGTTGGGAGTTCTCAGTTGTGATTAATTTATTTTAGAATAATATTGTAGGTTAGTCATCTAGTGACTAGTGACAATTGTATAGTAATAATAATAAATTATTATTATAAAAAAAAAAAAAAAAAAAAAAAAAAAAAAAAAAGTTTTTATTTATAAAACTACTTAATTTTAGTAAATAAATTCAACTGTTTATACACACTACACTTTAACATTTATTACACTTAAAATATATCTTCGTACTATACATTTGTTGTACATTATTTTCTTAAAGAAAACTAAACAATATTTTTTTCATTTCAAGTTGTGTTTATTTCACTTTGTGGTGACCATCTTGCTCTGTGATTCATCGTCAATTTTTCCAACTCTCTTGAACTTAAATTACTGTATCAATAATTTGGGCTTGTAAAGCTACTTCAAAAAACTTATTCAAAAAAAATCTAATTCAAAAAATAGGTTAAGAAACTTATATCTTACTTTTAAAATCAAATTAGAGTAATAATATTTGCTCAAGGAAAAACAACACAACATACAATCACATACAGATAGTCTTTCATTTTAAAAAAATAAATTTTCTAATATTTTTAAAAGAGATGTTAAGAGGTTTCAGAAATATTGTGATATTTTCTAGTCATTAGAACATCAAGAAAGTAAAAAGTTTAGAAAATACTATTATTAATTAAAAACTTGCCTAAAAATTAAAAAAACAAAGATAAACAAATTGTACCACAACAAGTATTTATTTCGACAATAAAATAAAAATAGTTATTTTCAGTAGCACCAAGCATACAATTATAATTTTAACAAATCACCTAGATTAGAACCAAACCATAAATTCTTTTTGTACCCACAATATTATTTCTGTCTCTTCTAAACAACTCAGTAAATAATATCATTGAATTTGTTATTACTGAAGTGGATTGTTGTCATGGACATTTGTGTCCATTGACATTTAAATCAGAGCTAGCAATTAGAGCATAACAAAAATAACTTTTAAATCCGTCCTAGCTTAATTATGCAAAGTCAGTGGGCTGGAATATACCCACAAAGAGAAGTGAAAGGTTATCACTAAACTTTGATTAAATAAGATGTTTGAAATAATGTTATTTTGTACATGAGAAACAAACAATTTTTTATTTGTTTTCATTATTATCAAATAGTCTACTATAATTTGTTGTTGTACTATGCTTGTTTGTTTGTGTGTGTGTGTGTGTTTTTTTAAGTAAGAGTTTTTACTTATTCAATGACACTGTATTAGTAATTGACTCATAACATAAACTCATTTAATTAAAAACTTTTAAGTCAATAATATATTTTATTTCATTAATTACGAGTACCATTTCAATAAATTATATTTTGTGTTTTACGTCACCATACACAAAAAACCTCAATCTGGTGGAGCAAAATTTAATGATTACAAAAGTGGAATTCATCAGACCCTGAATGTTATACTTTGAAAAAGAACTAGGCGTAAGCCTACTCTGAAATTAAAATATCATAATTATTCATCCAAATTAATAGCAAAATAAATAATATCACATCATTGTACATAGTTTAAAATTCAATATCTATTATTCATAAAAATTTGGCTCATGTAGTTTCCAAATGTTAGTTTTAGAACACACATAAAATTTAATTTAATTGGTGTGCCAAATTTGAAAAAATAAATAAATTTAGACACAAGTTCAAAATTAATTATTAAAAAACTCAATGGCACTTATAATCAGTGCCATTATAATAAGGTACATTACAATAAGGTTAAACAATATTTTATCACAGACAGAAAATCTAAACAGGATGATACATTTTTAATTAAAAAAAAGAAAGAAAATAAATTAAATTTAAACATTAACAAAATATGTGTTTAGTAAACTAACTTAGTAACACTTCTTTGCATTTTGTGTTTATTTTATCCCATTTAAGATCTATTATCAAGAAATAACAAAACAAAATATTTGCAACATAACTTTTCTCGGTACAGGAAATGCACTCTTCTTTCATTTCTCAGCTCTATATAAAACCACCCCTTCAGTCATACATTATATGGATTCCTTATAGGCTAGATCTTGTTACATCCATACACCAGTTCTACACCTAATTTATTGATTTTTCTGTGAGGTCCGCTGAGTCAATGTCACGTTTTGTTTTAATTTGGACGTGATGCGTTGCCAGTAACATCAACCTGCTTTTGTTTAGTGTAAAGTTTATTTTCGGCTCTAATTTCTCTAATGTGTACATTCAGTTTAGTTTCAAAATGAGTGATAGAAATATAAAATATTACTAAATTAATTTATACTTTTACAAAATATATTGTATATTTATTATTTCTATACCACTTAAATACAGTTCAAATTTAAAAAGTCAAATTTAATTTTTTTTTTTAGTAAAGAACTTATTTATTAAGGAAGGAAGCAGTTACCACACATGCTAATTTTGATTATTTTATATTACTATTTGTTTTATTTACTTTATATTCATTTAAGTTCCTTAATGGGAAATAATTAGTTTAATTTAAAGTTTTGACAATTTACTGGTAGCCTATTTTTAAAATGAATTATTACACTTTTTCCTGTAAGATACAAAGTCTGATATTCAAATATAATGTTAAATTTCTTGAAATTACTTCAAATCAATTTTTAAATAGGCTATTCCTAGAGAAATATATAAATATTAATAATGCATGAATCATTCATGAATTCGATACCTGTTAAAAATAATTTTGCCTGGATTTTCAAATACACACTAGAAGTAGTTACTTTACCCAATGGGAAAGTAGATTATGCTAAAAATGTTAAATCTAAGTCAAAACATAACCTGACATTGGCTGCGGGAGACAAGGATTCTGTATTGTCGCATGTTTGTTTCACTGTAAGCATTGGTGCTCACAGCTCCTTGGCACAGGTATGGTAAAACATGATTTTGTTAACTGGTTTATAAATTACAAAATATAATTTTTTATTTTGTAAGCAAATTTATATCAAAATAACATTAGTTTTGCTTCTAGTATTTTCTTTAATCATAAAATTTTCAGAAGCGCATTACAAGCAAGTTGTCTCATTTTACTATGATGTTTTAAAATCATATATAAATCATATTTACCAAAATATAGAGTATTAAAATTCAGACTGCTTTGATAATATTCTTATTTACCCGGTTCTATTGTTGATTATTTTCATTTAAACGTGTTTGTATTAATATTCTAGTTTAAGTTTATTTTATGCTGAAATGGTTCTTACTACTATAAAGAGGAATTTGTTACTATAGAGAACTTTTTTCATTCATAAGGGATCGGTTGTTCAGTGGTCTAAGTTTAATATAAAGTGCTAATGATTTTCAAGAATGATTACATAAGTCCCACAAGCTCCCATTTAGTAACACTATATGACATCTGTTAAAAAAATATCAAACAGGAAATGTTTTAATACATTGGAAAGGATGAATTATGGTCACCGAATCACTGTGATCATAACAACAAATGAGAGTTACAATAAGGCTCTTAATCAAGTTTTATTTATGCCAAAACTTTTTATTATTGGTGGATTTATCTCTTAAATAAAAGGATTATTATTTTGTAATCTGAACTAAAATTTTGAACCACTTTTTCCATAGTTTTGTCACACCTATAGTTCAGACTGATTACAATGAGCACATAACGTTTTATTATTTAATCTGTGATGGAACCACTGAGTCACCATTCCCTGTGAGGATAGCACCTCGTTTGCTCTAACAACTGGCAACACTGCTAGTATTGTTCACAACAAATATTCAGCAAGAATTAATTCTTTCTTATGAAGGATATGGTTCAATATTGTCTAATAATACCTACAACATCAGTTGTCCAATTCACATCGACTCAATTAAGACACATTGACTCAGAAAGTAAGTGCCAGGAACTTCAGAGGTGCAAAACAAGAAGGCACATTTTTAACAACAAAAGTATAGATGCCAACTTGTCCTATGGAAATGAGTTGAGACAGAAGGTGTTTCCTTAGTTAAATAGAATAATTTTAAAAGTCATGAAAGATTTCAGTAGTTATAGAATTTGACGAAAAAGTTTGTCAACACTAGATATACTATACACTACTAGATTCGAGCAACACTGAATGTATATAGACTATGCATCTGCTGAAATTGATGAACAGGGCTTCAAGCTCAAACAAATTCGACTATGGATTTTCATAACTGTTACAGGCACCAAAAATGAATTAATAATGTGGACCCATTTGAATTATTATGAAATCCAGACTGGAAGATATTCTGCCCAATATTATAATCATATTCCGAATATGCATCACAATAGCTATAGGCAATGCCAGCTGTGAGAGAAGCTTTTCAAAATTGAAATTGATCAAAAATTCTTTAAGATCAACAATACAAACTTTCAGGCTAACCAATCAACTATCTTGTCTATTGAGCAAGAAGTATGTAATGATATAGACATTGATAGAACAATAAAAAAAAACTTTACTCATAGCAAAACGTAGACAAAAAGTTTTTAGTTAAAGACAAAAGTCTTTTTTTAATTTTATTAATTTTTTAATAAAAACATATATATTGTAACAGTGCTATTCTAGTTCTAATAAAGTTTTTTTTATATTCTGTTCATTGTTATTCATTATGTGCTCTTAATTTTATTTAATAATAACTTATTCACATTGACACATGACATAAGTATTGTGTATATATCAATAAGTGTCATATGTGTACAAACTTTTGTAACAAATGTGTTTATTATATTATAAAACATACATACCCTGTACAATACACAATAACAACTTTATTTGTCAAAAAGTTCTTTAAAAATTCTGTAAATTTTAGAGCCTTTTGGATTTAAATGTGCACATAAGGAGGCGACGAATTTGACTTATGCCCCACTCATCTGAAACCAGTGGTATGCCACTGATTGTGTGCCAGTGTTAGCAAATCAGAATTTACAAAATTTGATTGGTTATGCAAGAAATGTTGGTATCCATTGGTTCAAACATGATTCCACTAGTCACACAGCATTACACCATTTCTTTAGCTCTGCTTCAAGAAATTTTTGGACTCACCTTATATCCAAAGGAACCAAATTTTCATACTCTTCCCACTCTGATCTCTTATCACCTGATGCCTATATTTGGGGATGCTGAAGGGAAGCATTTTCACCAATCATCCATCAATTACGATCATTGAGAGAAAAGATATATAATCACGTGTGTTACGTAAAAGCAACAACCTCTATTTAGTCGAATATTTGACACTCTGTGACTGTTATGAATGTTGTGTAGAACGCAATAGATAATACATTAGAATGTGTTTTTGAATGAGATATTTTGTTAATAAATATAACATTTTAAATTATATTTGGTACTGTTTATTTTGCCATATAGCCTACTATATTAAATATTTTTAACGTTTTGTTGCAGTTAAGCTATGTAGGCCAAGATGTCCGAAGGATTCCGCCAGTACTCTCTAAGCTCTATGGAGACAGAGTCAATGCTTTAGACATGAGTTATAACTGCTTAACTTCTCTGCACGAATTGTCAAACTTTCCAAATTTAATAGAGTTAGTGTTGGACAACAATCAACTTAGTGACTCCATAACAATACCTTATATACAATCTCTGCATACACTTTCGCTCAACAAAAATAATGTGAGTACCGCAGAACCAAACCTCTGCATGAATTGTCAAATTTTCCAAATTTAATAGAGTTAGTGTTGGACAACAATCAACTTAGTGACTCCATAACAATACCTTATATACAATCTCTGCATACACTTTCGCTCAACAAAAATAATGTGAGTGCTGCAGAACCAAACCTCTGCATGAATCGTCAAACTTTCCAAATTTAATAGAATTGTTATAATAACAATTATGCTATTCAAAATATTCAGTTACATTTATTGGCAACAATTTATAGTACTTAATTATCCACTACATTTTTTGTGTTTTTGCTAACTTCAAACTTTTTGTTTCAGGTCACTAATTTGGAATTGTTGCTAACAAAAATTCAACACAATCTGCCTAACTTAAGATACTTAAGCCTTCTTGGTAACTTGGCATGTCCTAACCAATTATCAGACACTGAGAAAGATGAAGAGGACTATCAAAGATACAGGTCAGTCAAGAAATTGTTTTTTAACCAGGAATTTATAGTCAATGTTACTTTTTTTTCCTTCTTTTACGGCCTCAGGGGACCACTTTAAGTTCTCTTGTTGGCTGTTATTTTTGCTCTGAATTCCACGTGGTAGTTCTTTATGTGGTCAGATCTATTTTTTCTCTCAGCTTCGGACATCACCATTTTTTTTCTGTTTATATCTGTTCTTCTGAATCTTGTTTTATGCTCTTTTATTAGCCTGAAATTTCCAGATTCCTCCTTCAACTCTCTTCTTTCAATACCCAGTTCCTTCATGTCCTCTATAGCCAGTTTTAGCCACTTTGGTTGGTTTTTTTTCTTCCAGTAAAATTCGTTAGTTTTAGAAGTTTTGTCTCTTTCATTCTCAAGATATGCCCTAAGAAAGATATTCTCTTCTTTCTGATGACGTATGTTAATGAACGTTACTTTTAATACAAATGAAAAAAGTAAATTAATCTTAACCAGAATGTACTACTGGCTTTAAAATGCATTTCTTTTATAGAACAAGTGATGAAGAATCTGGAATTTAGTTATGGGTTGAGTTTTAAGATGTTTAGTTACATAAAAATAAATTTTATATATGTGTTTTTTAAAATGTTTGTATTACATCACATGAAACAAATAAATAAATCATGAAATGAAAATTCATTAAAATATGAACAGATTTTTGTTAATTAACAATTTGATGATAGCTGAACTGGATTTTTTGAAAGGAATTAATTGAACGTGACAAAGTTTGTGAAATGCTTTTGTGCACCATATGTACTGCTTGAAAATTTTGAGTGTATGATAAATAATTATCATGAATACTTTTGAATAATTTGTTATACTTTACAGGTATTATGTTCTTTACCATTTGCCTCAACTACAATTCTTGGATTCCCGACAAGTTTCTTTTGAGGAAAGAAGAGAAGCAAATAAAAGAGGAAAGTACATGAAAGTAGTGAGGCCATCACATGATAAGGTATGTAACATGTGTTACTTCAGTGTTGAACAAATATTAGTTTGTATGAAATAAATGAAAGGAAACATTATATCTATTTGATATTTTATTCTGATATAGAGGCTCCAATTGAAAATAAAAGTGTTATATTCTATCAAGTGCCTTGAATTTTCGTCTTTAATATTAATCCATTATGAATACAATTAACACGTGCTCAAGGAACCTGAAGTTAGAAATTGGTCCTGTACTTGATGTACTTAACAGAAATTTGTCACTGCACTTCGACAATTTGCAGCTTGTGAAGTTTGCAGCTTTTTTCACTGTTATTTCTACTAAAGTTCAAAAGTTTTATGTTAATAAATAGTATGACATTCAAAAAAAAAAAAAATAGTATGACTAAATAAAAGAATTTTAAGACCTTCTAGTCATAATGAAAAAAAGAATTTTAATGGAATTGTTGATCTAACTCATCTAATTCACATTTCTCAAAATTCAGTGTCATCAAATTCCTCACACATGTAAACAGAATCAAAGACACCTAAATATTTATTATGACCTTCACAAACACAATCTTCATTAGCAACTAGCAAATAACGTACAATTTTATTCATAACTTAGTAAATTACATTTCATATTGCACATAACTCAGTTAACAAAAACACTCAAGTACACTGATCAAATTTAGATTGTAAATCAATAAATGTGTAAACAAGTCATACTGAACTGAAGTAATTAATTTTTATAAATTTCCAAACAAAAATATGTTTGATTACAAAGGAAGTAATAACTGAAATGAAATGTAAATCATTGTAATATAATCTCTTAATAAAACAGACTGAATGATTTGAATAAATAGCTAAACCCAACCAGCTGAACTTGGGTAAAAGTTCTTTCTTCATTAAGATTATGTTTATTTCTATTTTTAAGGCTGCATAGTGTCGCAAATTTGGGGCAGGAAACCAAGTTGGCTTAAAAGTGTGCTGAGATATTATCTTGAAATTTTAAAATTTCAACAGTTGAGAGTTGTTGAGAAATTTTTAATTTATTTATTTATAACTTTTTTTGATTATGCTAACAAAACTGGTCAGAGTAGCCACTTATTAAATACATTCTTTAAGGATCTTTCATTTGTTTTATACAGTTTATATTTTTAATTTTATTGACTCAACATTGTTTTAACATTATTTTGTTTTATAACTTCATTTTTCAGGCTAACAGAAATGACGAAGATTCACAAGAAGAGAACAGAAACTATTCACCACTTCCTGCAATAGAAAAACGTGCAAAAGACCACCAAGGTATCTCCTTATCTAAAAAGAATACTTATTTTCAGTTAGCAAAAATATTTTTATAAAAAATATCTGAGTTTATGTTTTATGTTATTAAATATTACAAATAAATAAAATGTTTAATATCATAAATTTAAATTATATTTAGAATAACTAAAAGTATTGTTTTAGATTATGATTTAAAAGGGCACTAAATCTATTAACCTTTTGTATTGAATGGCCAGTACTGTTGACCTCACCCCACTATCAGTCAGCTCAGAATATTTAACATGTTGACAGTCCGTAGAGGTCGATTGGCGAGTGTGATTGACCACTCATGTTTCAATGATAGGTTGAGATATAGGAATCATGCTATTCCAAATCTCAGAATTGTTTTTTTCCACCACAGTATAAAATGTTGGTATAGGGTATTTAATTTAAAAAAAAAACAAAATAAAGTGGTTTTAGTAAATACAAAATATATAGTCTCTGTCTTTTTTATCAATAAAAAAAAATGAAGTGGTTTTAGTAAATACTTTTTTTTATTGATAAAAAAGACAGAGAATATATATTTTTATTTATAAGTGTTTCGATTTAACTTTAAAAGTATTGTTATAATATTATTACAATATATTTACAGCAAATAACTAAGACATTCATAAATAAAAGGCCGCCTCGGTGGCCTAGTGGATAGCGTACTAGGTTTTCACCCCGAGGATCCGGGTTCGATTCCCGGCGAGGGCTTGGCATTTTCATACGCTATAAATCATCCCATCGTCTGCATTAGCCCAAGTGTGCACAATAGCCGGACATTAAACAAAAAAAATCATAAATAAAATAAATGTTTAACAAAAAAATGTGACATTATAATACAGTTACAAGATCTTTTTTTTTACTTTATGTATGTAATGTACTTTTTATAAGTATATTTAATATTAAATATTGTTTTGTTTGTAATATTGAATACTTATAAAGCACTACTTAAAAATTGGCACTAAAAAACTAACACAGTCGACCATTGGTGTGTTTAAAGGATTTTAACTTGGCCAGTACTGCTGCTGCTGGCCATCCGATTGTGCAAAAGTTCCATTCTGTCAGAGAAGTGGCTGTGGTCAGTATCACTTGCCAACCTGTCATGATGATGTATTTTAAAAACCATACCCAAGTGCAAAGAGTTAATATTGTAATCCAGTATTTATAGATAACCTATAAGCTTAAATTTTAAATTATCTTTTTTTCTTATAACTTGTGTAGTGAACACATAAAACATATTTAGAAAATATATAACATTTATTAAGTTGTAAGCACTGTTCACTGCCATGATCATTCATGTGTTGTGTATATTTCACTGTATAAGTACAAATAACTATAAAGGACCAGAGAAGAAGGTAAGCCTGTATGTTTCCATTAATATCAAATCTAAAAATAACTGAAATATAGCACATTTATTTCTGGTAAATAGTAGAACTAACAAAATTTTAAGAAATTTTTTTAGTGCTTTAAGTATGAAATAAATTAATAAAATACTTACTTTTCCAATAAATATTAGGAGACATTAACAGTAATATTTTTTTAATAATTTTTTTCAGTATGTCCTATTAGATTTGCAGTGATTTTCATGTTTGTTTATTCTTAGTTGGTTTTGTTTGTGTCTAAATACTTGTTCAGTTGTTTAAATCCTTCTTTAAAAATCTATGCAGGCTGTCCATCATTTTGATTACAAATACTGATGTAATTGTAACATTTATATACGTAACTCTGTGATTCATTAATTTTGCTAACTTTTGTTGTAGGAATGTACAGCAAATGCAGATTTCGTTACATTGGGAAACACTCTGAAGGCAACAGATTTATTAGGAACAACGATCTGTAAACTTTGATAGTCTAATGCGATTTTAAAGTTTTGATTAATGCAATTAAATAAGTTATTATTTAAGATCTTTAACTTCTTTATGTTGTGAAGAAATATGTTTTAAAAAAATTAAAAGGTGTATAGAGACTACATGCCTTTGAAGTGAATACTTGTTAGTACCCTGTTTATAAGAGTATTGACTTTGAATGAGTATCACTTGTACTTACCCTCCCCCATTTGTCATTTTTTCATTACGTTACTCTCAATTCATTTACATTGCACTACAAAAATTGCCACACCAGATGTACAGAAGTATTCACTTCAATTACCTTAAGAACCTAACTTAATTCAATTGTGTTACTGTATATTCAATTTCACTGCGCACTAGAATTTGCTGTACCGGGCATGAAAAAGTATTCACTTCAAAAATGCAGTTTCAAATCAGTTGTAACAGTATTGGTCTAAACGCTTTTATATTCTTATTACCAAATACAACACCTGCTATAAGTACAGGCTAGTTTCTAGTTTCTACTATTGTTAACAAAATTTATAAATAATAATATTTCACTTATTTTATTCAGTTTAACATTTTAAACTTCTAATTCTACCATTATTTTATTTAATATTTATTCCATTCTCGCCTTTCAGTATTCGAATTAAGGAGTATTCTATCTGTGGTCAAGTCCTTTCGTTTTGTAATACATATTATTGCTGTTCACTGATTGGCATCTCTGTGATAACCAGCTGTTTCATGAATTCTTCCCTGTTTCTTTTCATTACTGTCAATTCAATTTCATTGCACACAAAATTTGCTGCACCAGGCATAAAAAAGTATTGATTTAAAAAAGTCTTATAAAATTGAATCATTAAAATACAAAACAAACTAAAACTCTTAGTAGTCAAGAGAGTTGACCAACTTTGGATTTCTGTGTAACTTGAATTATTAGCAAATTTACATTGGAAAATAAGCTCATAGTTCCAGACCCAGGATCTTGTAATTAGCGTTAATTCTGTCTTCTAAATATTTTTTTGAGTATTTTTATATTTGTGATATATTTTACGAGTATTAATATATCTGCAATTTTAGTCAGATTTGATTCAAACTTGGCATAAAAAATGATATTCGAAATAATTTAGACTAGTTTGTTACACAGTAAAATTTATTTATCCATTTAAAAATAGCAGCCATTCGAAATCTTAAAAAAAATTCATTACTTTTCTATCTTACACTTTTCTGAAAACCTGATTTTACTATCATTATTAAATTATAGTTTTAAATCCATTAAAAATTTTGAAAATATATCTGATGGTGGTCAAGTCCAATTTTGTATTTTCAGTTAATTTAATATTTAAAATTCAGACTTAAAACTGATTACAATGACGAAATAAAATTCAAATAATCATGTCTTGTTGACATGATAGAAGCAAATTTCTAAAAATAACTTCAAGTACACTTCTCACAAATTTGATTAAAACATACATGTATTATAATTTTGACAGAGAAAATACAAAAAAGAAACCTGGTTGGTATATACACACAAAATTTGTATTTATAAAATGTTTAACATCTGAAAAAGTGATCTACAAGTCAGGATCGATGCTCACTTTAAGGTCCTGGGTCTGTGACTTACCATGGTGGCCTCTCCATACCTCATTTTCCTAAAAAAAATTTGCTAAAATATAAGGAAGAAATTATTATATATTGTTACTTCTTAAAAATTTCTTTCCATTACGTCAATGAACTTGTTTTACTAGAGGATAAAATGCAATTTGTGTTCCATTTGTTATTAAACTTACTGTTTACCTTGTTAAAAAAAACAGTAATATAAATATAAAAAAGTAAATATTTGGTTGTGCTTTGTTAAAAATAGAGATTTTCTAATCTGATATTTTTTTTTATTTATATAATTATATTTTATAATAGTGTTCTATATTAAATGACATAAAACTAGCCTACTTATATCACAAATTGTTTAGTAAATGGAATGTAAAAGATTATCATAGGTTTAAAATGTATTTTCCATAACCAACATTTAAAACCTTCATTTTTCTATCCAATAATCTTTTAAATATAATTGTACCTTACAAATATCTGCATCAAATATAATTCTAATAAACACTTCCAGTAATAGAAATCCATATCAAAAAAATAAAAAAAGTAATATTTCCTTGTGTTTTATAGGTTAACTTTTTAAATTGGATTTTCTGAATATTCAGGGCAGTAACAACAAACATTTTCTGTTTGTAAAAGTTGGTTTTATAATACAAACTTTGAACCTCTATAAATTAAAAGAAATGCCCTTTCCTCATATGAAACTGGGCTATACTTTAAAAAAATGCTTTAAATGAAATAATCATTTATTTTTTAAACAGATATCATGATGTATTTATGAGAAAATACATTTTAGACCACATTCTACAATAATTAATTAAATATGCAAACTTGTGATACAGATACTGTATTTTGAATTATTCTATGTATAGTGAATTTATTTTTTATTATATTATGATATTATATTGTATTATTATATTTGCTATTTTGTTTATAGTTTTAAATATTAATTACTGCATTTAATATAATATCTTGCTTCATTTTATAATACAGAATTCAGTAAAAACAGTATTGTAAGTTAGATGTAAATTTATAAATAACATTTTCTTAATAACCTGTTAAATAAAACTGTATCACATTAGTATTTATTTTATATGAAACTTTTCTATTACTGTTATTTTAGTAACTACAGTAATATAAGACAAAACAGAAATAAATAAACAACTTGTTATTCTCATAATTTCCTAGGTTTTGGGGTTTTAGATTCATTCCCCATTTCCTTTTCCATTTATTTACCTTCCAAATTCCCTAGATATCCCATCTCGGCTGAATACTTCAGAATGGCTATAAACCCGTTGAATGTGTAAACACCCATAAGATCTCATATGCTGCGAATTGAATGTCAATGGTCAGTGTTTAAGCTTCAAAATGAAAAGTATTGTACTTCTTCATACTAGTGCTAGATCGTCAGAGATGGTGGATGTTGCTGCAATAAAAATTGCCAAACATATAACTGTTTGAAGGGATCAGTAAGGCCAGTTACACACTGAGTGATTTTTGCTATTGGTTTACACTGAGACAAAGATATGTTTACAGTAACAATGGGTCTTATATTCCAATAAATTAAAAAATATATAAGGTATGGCTAAAATATATCCGAATTTATGGTATCACATTCTTTTGTTTTTATTTCTTCGCAACTTTAACATTATCTCTTTTATTTTATTTTTATTTTTTTTTTTTTTTTTTTTGTATTTAAATGTCTGACTATTGTGCACACTTGGGCTAATGCAGAAGATGGGATGATTTATAGCGTATGAAAATACCAAGCCCTGGCTGGGAATCAAACCCAGGTCCTCGGGGTGAAAGCCCAGTACGCTATCAACTAGGCCAACAAGGCGGCTGAAGTAAATGGAATTGATGAATTCGTTCACAGGTATTCAAATTAAAAAAATTGTTTCCAAAAGAACCTGAAACGGGTAAATTGATGGAAATCTGAAAATAGATTTTTTTATCTTTGTGTATTTTTTTAAGTAAAAATACAATTTTTCAATATAATTATATTTCCGCTACTAGGTCTAATCGTTCGAAGATAACACATTTGACAAGCACGTTGGAAACGGGTATTGTTTAAACCACTTTAATACTATTTGCTTGTAATGCGAATGGTTATAATTTCACATCCTTGAGAGCATTACATAATGTTGTTAGAATATCTATGGCCTTCCTCCAATGATAAAAAAACTGGGAGCTTACTTTGTTTTAACGAACCGGTACTGCAGTAACAAAATATATACTGTATTCAGTGTTTCATAATCTGTTTATTTCATTCAAAAATTATTAATTTATTGTGTCGCGTCTGTCGCTGGTTTAAAGTGAATAATTTTAATACTTTGTAGACAGAACTTCACCTCGCTGTGTTTACGTTTCTGTGATGTATGATTTAGAACGCTTGTATAGCGTAAAACACTTTCACAGTAAGATAAATAGACAAGTTAAATAATGGGTCCTCAGGGTGAAATCCCAGTATGCTATCAACTAGGTCATCGAAGTGGCTCTATCTCTTTTAATATATTCTCCTCCATGATCACTACACCACTCCATACAAATTTATTATTGGTCAAAGGAGTGATTCAAGTTATTTTCTGAAAGCATGTTTAGGGTCTCCGTTGCTTTTTCTTTCACAACTTCACCTGTCTAATTCTTGTTCCTTTTAAAGCTGTTTCACTTCCAGGAACAAAAAGAAGATACACAGAGCAAGGTAGGGTGTGTTCCAACATAGGGTGTGTTCCAACTTAGCCAAAACCGTCTTGAAAATGAATGCAGTATGAGCCAGTGTGTTGTCTTCATAAAGAATCATAACTTGTTTTTTCACGACTAAGGTCGCTTTCTTCTTACTCGTTCATGAGAGTAGTTAGGACTTCAAGATAAAAAGTCATATTCATGGTTTGACCTTCAGGTACCTTTTTTATACATGCAATCCCATGGATGTCGAAAAATACAATCATCATGGCTTAGAATTTTGATTAAGACATTCAAGCTTTCTACAGTCTCAGTGAATGGGAACTCTTCCAGTTCAATGATTTGCCTTTGTTTCTGGATCATAAGTAAAAAAAACCATGATTCATCATGTGTTATTACTCTTCCAAGAGTTTTATGTTCTTTTTGATAGATTTCAAAGTTTCTGCATAAAAATTTATTTGTGTTTATTTGAGCGTCCTTCTGTTCAGGTGTAAACTTTTCGGCACAATTTTCACTGTATATAATTTAATAGGAATATAGTTTCAAGGTTGTCTAAATAAATATGTCTCATAATTAGACAAAATAAAAAAAATAATTTAAAATTAAAAATAATAATAATATATAATAAAAAAATGTTGTTTAAATTAATTAATTGTGAATTGAAAATAAATAAATATAGAAAGACAGTTTTAAATTTGTTCAAAATAATTTTTGAGTCTTAATCATGCAATGTATAAAATTGATATCAGAATAAGTTATATTTTATTTTATTTGCAGTAGGTAAATTTTAATTAATTTATATTGTAGTGGGTAAAATGTGATACAACGTACTGCGTTTAGTAACAAATCTAATAAAATTATATAATATACAACCGCTAGGTTCGCTAAAATTTGTCTAAAAGGTAAATCATTGAATTTAATATATCCTTGTTATATTATATGTTATCTTGAATATTTATTTTATATAAATGTTTCTATGGTTCAGAAACAGGTCAAGTACATGATGGTAATGCACTTCCGGTGATAGATAAGCTACAAACAAAATGATAAGTAAGCCTTTTAATTTTAAATAATTTTGTTGCATATATATGTTTGCATGTACCACAGAGCAGTGTATCATAAGTTGTGGGAGTGTTCAGAGCCACAAAGTTACATAAAGCAAAAGTTAGAAACCTCTTGGCAAATAAAACATTAACTGGAATATTACTTTCAAAAAATACAACGAACAAAGAAAACAATTTTAAAATATGCTATGTTAGTCAAAAACAACACTAAAATGTATACCTAATTAAAAGTATCCTTAATTATAAATATCAATGGAAATAAATGCTCAATTAATTTGGACAATTTTTGACCAAATATGCATGTATTAAAATTCATATTACACATTTTAATATGCAGTATAACAAACTTAATGCAATGTGACAGTTTTTTTATGTAATGTTTTTATTTAAACTAATAAGTTATTGCAGTAATCATTACAATTCGTCATGAGTCTAATTGTATAATTATGGTTATTATGCAATTTAATTACAGGTCTATTATATTAATATATATTTGTAATCATAACACATCATGAGTTTATTATACATAAATAAAACAGCAGTTCAGAGGAGGGAAATTTTATGTTGCTGGGTGGGGAAATATTATTTGTTGACCTGCCAACACTATATGTGGGTTTGCTAGAGTTAACGAGTTAACACAGATGTGAGGTGGTGGTACAAACTAACAGATTCTAATCTTTTGTATTCTGTACTGTTGTACTGCAATTGTTATTGTTTTCATAGTTGTGTTTTGTTTTCTAACCATGTTAATGGTTTTATTTATTGTTGAGGATTTCTTTACTTAAAGTGTAATAGTTTTGTGATATCTGTGTAGTTGTGAATACGGCGAAGAAACATTTCGCTTTGTGTTGTATCAATAACAACACAGAATGCTTGTAATTAATAAGTAATAAACACTAGGAACCTACAATAAAGAGCTGAAATTAGTAGGCTTAACAACTTTGTTTTCTTCTGTTCTCAATTTGTATTTAGCTAATGTGTTCAGTTATAGTAAAATTAAAAGAATTTTAGTTTTATCTTGTAGCATCAACTCAACAATAATATAAGTCTTAAAACTAAATGTTTATTTGGTGTTCTTAGCAATGGTAGACCTAACTGAATCCGTAAATAGTGACAATGATGAACAGAATAAATCAGAAAACGCAAACGAAAATATTAACATATCAAAAGAAGGGTTTGAAAAAAACAATCATATGTGGTCTGCAATATCTTTTGCAGTTATTTTAATTGGTTTAGGGATCCCAGTATGGTGGAAAACAACTGAAACATACAGGGTATCAATACCTTATTCAAGAATTGATCAACTAAGTGATTTAAATTGGTGTATTTCAGTGAGTATTTCGGTTTACACAAATAACCCATCAAGTAGAGACATTCGGGTTCATGAATTACAGTCTCAGTTTCCGTTAACAAAGTTGTTAAATATTACAGTAGTTTCTGAACATCTGAGTGAAAGTCTTGATGATATCCAAAGTTTTGAAGAAAGAGAGAAGAAAAACCCAAGAGTACATGGAAATATTCTTTTAGTCGAGTTGGATACTCTCAAGGAAGGTGAAATTGTTTATATTGGAAATGAAAGAGCGATTTATTTTACACCTAATGTTACTACTAAAAAACTAGCAGATATTATTAAAACTCAAGTTCTACTGGAAAAGTACTTAGAAGAATCAGTTGGCTCGAAAGAGCTAAGTTCTTCTGATTTTGAAACACAGAATACTAAGAGAATGAAATTAGCTCCAAGGTATGACATAATTTTTACCAACATTGTGCCTGAACCAGAAATTGTAAAATTAGAATGGGACTCAGAAAAAGTTATTACTTCATATATTACTCCTATGCTTAATCAGTTATTACCTCTTGTTCATCTTTCTCTTAAATCTCAGTGGTTATATTTTATAGATGTTGGTCTAGGCAAAAAGAAAAAACAACGAAACAATACTTATGTTTTTGAAATGGATGGACTTTCCCTTACAACTTCATTATTAGATAAGAAACTAGGTGTTCGAGTATCAAAATATCCATGTTTTAATTTTGTTTTGTACACAGCTCGTTGTGATGAAGCTCCTCTTCTTTTTCAATCAGGTATTGGTTATTTCAATCATGTTTTAATACCTGAATGGGGAGGAATTCAGATAATGAATCCTAATAAATATAATTGTGAGAACAACACTGTATTAGTGCCTAATCCAGATATAGTAATGAGTATATTTATTGGCCAAATACGTTCAATTCTGGGGTTGAAAAATTATTTACGACATGCATTAGATGTAAAGTGGCTACCATTAAAAAGTAGTAAACTTCGTGAATGGGAATTTGATGGTTTAATTAGGCTACAGATTTTGGAATTAGTAACATCTGCACGTTCGACTCTACAAGCATTAACACGGCTACTTGATAAAGTCAACAATATTGTAATAAATGAAGAAGTTGGATCAGATATCATGCGCTCTCTAGAATATATTGAAATTAGTGCAACTAGTATTGAAGAAGGAAACTTATTGAAAGCGTTAAGTGAAGCACACATTGCGTACTCTGCTGCAGAAACAGCATTTGCACATCCTACACTCCTAAGTTTATTATATTTTCCTGATGACCAAAAATATGCAATTTATATACCACTTTTCTTACCAATTATGATACCTGTGATGATTTCTATAAAAAACATAATGTACTGGGTGAAGAACAAAGTGCCAAAGTAAATTTAAACATTCACATACCTAGTCAGTCTAATCCTTCAATTTTCAATTATGTAAATAGGTTAGTATTTTAGATATAAATCCAACTTTTTTTAATACATGGCCATAATTTGTTAAATAATGCATTAAGTTAAACAAATTTTTATTTAGTGTATAAAAACTTTAAAAAAATCATTAACTTGTATAATGTAATTGCTTAGTAATTTATAGTTTTAATAAATCAAAATATAAATTCTAAACTGTTTTACTGCTACCTTCAATAAAAGATTATTCTTGTTTTTAATTACATTTTTCTGAAATTAAGATTAATTAGAACATTTTATTCAAATTTGTACGTTTAAAATTTTATTTATCTTGTTCTACTGAATAAAAAATTGTGGTAAATCTATTCAGGGACAAAACTAGCTTTCCCTTCTGCATCTAAGAGCAAATATAGATGCACTGCCTCCTACCTAGCAGTGGTCTGAAAACGTTTCTGTCAAACATTGTATATTGTAGCTGTATGACTTCAGATCATCAGCCCTTAGGCATTACAGTTTAAAATAATATCCTGACTACTTCCAAGTTTTCAAATGTACAATGTATCAGGTGTTCTTTGTTTATTCTTGAGTCTGGGTTGTAGCAGACTATACAGGATGTTTCACAAGAACCCTGACAAACTTCGGGAATGGATCCTTAGCTGGATACAAGAAAGAAATGTTATATAAAGATAGGTCCTTACCTTATATAATAACTGTGTACTTAGTATACATTGTACACTAGTTTGAATTGTAAACAACACTGTATTGTTGGCTTTTTCTATGTTACATTGTATTAGTCTAACTGGTATAAACATGTTAATAATCAAAAAAAAATATTTATCAAAGATATTTTAATACTGGTCTTGCAGTAAACTCAAAAGCAATAGCATATATAGGATACAGGGTGTATAATAGGAACCTTGACAAACTTCGAGAAATGGATCCTTAGGTCAATATAAGAAAAAAATGTTATAAAGATAGGACCTAAACCTATTCGTTTCCATTTTTGCAACTAACCATTTTTTCTGTTTTATGTGTATTTAATGCATTTTTTGACCTCAACCAAAAATTAGTGAAGATATTTTGTTAAAACTTATCTTAACAAACTACAAAACAGAAAAAATCTAATTTATAGTCGTAAATACAAAGCAAGTAGGTTTAGGACCTATCTTTATATATCATTTTTTTCTTGTATCCACCTAAGGATCCATTTCGCGAAGTTTGTCAGGGTTCTTGTGAAACACACTATATAGTCTACTACAACCCAGACTCAAGAATGAACTGTTCTCAATTCTAGCAAACAATTTTACTGTTTAAAGACCTTTTATGAAAACTCTATTGTTAGGAAAATTTTCTGAACATAATATCTGTATTAATAAAATTATTTTTTTTAAACTGTTAAATTGTATCACTTTCCCTAATGAATAATACAAACATTATTTTGCTAAAAATACATAACTGTACTAACAACCAAATAAGTGTTACAAAAATAATTTTAAATACACATTATACTCATTTCAAGTATAACTATAATACAAATACTCTTTCACAGTTGAAAAAAATTATTATGCAAACCCAATGAACGGTTTATGCAGCAATTTATGTGGCAGCCAACTTTGTTGTTATTGGACTGTTTACAGTTGCAGATATTGTTTGCTGGAAGAGTGCAACACAGAAAGTAGCAGAACACTATACAACCACTTACATGTTATCATGTAGTACCAACCCCGTCAATTGGCATTGAATTTTATCTGGCCTTATAGTCCTGTCCACCAACATGCTAATATACTAGGCCTATGTGATCAGAGAAGGAATGTAATAACAAGTAATGCTTTAAAATTTATTCAACAAAATAAAGACAAAAAAATATTAATTTATTAATAAAATTGATTTTACATGATCTATTAAAAAAAACAAACGTTGACTGTCAAGTTATAGTTTGGATTCACACCTCTGTACATTCACAAGGCAGTGAATCTGGATGAAGAAGGCACAAGATTATTACTAATCCATGAAATATGGTTGCCCTTTATTACCTAACCTAGCAGTTAATACTTCAACACCAGTTTCTGTTACAAGCAATGTGTGTTCGAACTGTGCAGAAAGTAAACCATCAGCAGTTACGGCTGTCCATTTATCAGGCCACAACTCATCTCGCCAAGTTCCTGAAATTAAATCTCTTTTTTATAAAATATATCAAATACAAAATTTATAAGTGTCAAAAATCCATATTATAATAAAAATTCAGATTTTTAAACATAACCTAAAAAATAAGTGCTTACAGTATATTTAAACCTGAAACTATTTTTAATTATTGTTAAAAGTTGTTACAAGCAAAACATTTTCATTAAAAAGAAACCTTTTGGCACCTTAGTGTTGATATAGAATTCTTTCCATTTTACTAAACTTGAGAATATACATAAATAAAAATATTCTATCACAGTTTTATCGTAACATATACACACAGGATGCAGAAGGTTCAATCCTCGCACTGCAAGATTTTTTATACATCTTTATGAAGGAACGAAGTTATCGGCATTATTCATCTATTTACCATATATTTGATACCTTAAATTGTAACACCATTCCTACAATTTCTACATTAGTGATGGGTGATTGCGAATGATTTCACATTCAACTAATTAGTAATTAGGCTGCTAATATCATTATTCAACTAACAGATTAGTAATATACTAATGTTGATAATTTAACTGTAATTACTAATCTTAGAATTGAATAAATTTCTTATGATTTTATAAATTCTAAAAACGTTAAACTGTAATTTGAATGTTGCTACCTTTGTAAAGTCACACTTAATTTTTAATAATGAAATAGTATTATTATTTATAGTATTATAAGTAAAATAGTATTATTATTATTATTTATTAAGTGTAAAACAAATACTTAATATTTTACAGCCTCTAAAAATTTTAATTTTACATGAGTATAATTAAAATATAATTATACACCTATGTAACTTATAGATAAAATTTTAATATAGTGTCATTTTTATTTAATAAAATTACCGTTTTATTAAATTTGTTCATCTATATCTTTTAAAGCAATAATTAAAATTTTAAATCATAACCTACATTTTCATAATTTACTTGGGGTATTAACAATTTATTTATTTTGTTTTCAACAGTTTATTGAGAAAGTAACAATATGCTACAATCAGCAAGTTACCTCGAATTGCTTTTCACCATCCAACACTCAAAAACATACTAACGTAATAACCAATTAAAGTAGCTGACGACTGAACAACAATCTGTCAAGTCGACTACTAATTCACATTACTAATCCATGAACCTACTAACGATTTGAATGATTAGTTGTTGAAGTGCAATAGTAACGTACAATAGTACAACTCAATTATTTGTGTTAGTAATTAACAATTACTAATATGCCAAGAGCCGATTCATTATGGAAACACACAACTATTACAACTTTTTAATCACACACCACTACTCCACATAATATATTATTTGGGAATACTATGACAGTCATTCTGTTTACTAAGTAAATTTGTGCAACAGTAACTGTTACGCATTAACAGTGTATACAGTAATAAACTAATTTAACTTTTATAATACACTAATTTGAAGATGACATTATCTACTGAAAATCTGTTTTATTGATGTACCACATTTTTGCATTTGCGAATTACAAAATCAACCATTTAAAGATATTTCCAAAAAATCAATGAAAAAACATATGTGACTGAATATTAATTAGGTCTGTAAACTTTGCTAGTTAATCAATCTAGCTCAACTACTAAGTAATCTAGTTCTTAAGTACAATGAAATGTTAGTATAGTTTTCATTAGGATTTGTGATACAGTGGGGTCTCAACTTATAAATTTAATTCGTTCTGGAAGTCGTTTCGTAAGTTAAGGCACATTTTACGTGTAAATCACCTCATTTATTCCACCAGCCCCAAACTCCCCACATACAATAAAAAAAAAAAATTATATATTTATGTCAAATATGGAAGAAAAACGCATCAATATAACACAGATAAAACCTGAAATAAAAAATGTTAATTACATATAATATGTACTACATTACATATACGTAATACTAATACGAAATAATTTACATAATAAAGTTTCTTATTCTAAAGATTCGGATACGTAGCGAAGTTCGTGGAAGGAGGTGGTGGCGAAAGGTTGTCGATATGGAAGAGGAGGAGATGAACATGGAGAGCTGAGAGGAGCGTACATGCATGCATACAAAGTGCATTACAAAATAAAATTTAACACTAAGAATTGAAAAGTATTTAACTTTTTTATTTTTTTACTTTTTAGAACATAATTTTTAATTATATCACTTTCTTTTGCCTTTTTGGGTTCATTTTCACCTTCCCCAGTTTCTTCTGACGTACTTTGGTAAAATAATAGTCCAGCATCAATTGTTTTTGCCGATTTTAAATAATGCTTCTGAAATGTATTAGGCAAATGTCAACAAAATGTGCGCCTGCCCTATTTGTAAACACTTTCGGGGTGTTTTTTTCACGTTGTTTTGTTAGTTGAGGCACGTTTCGTAAGTTAGGGCAGAAAATTTTGTAAATAGGGGTAAATTGAAATTTTCATTAATAAGGTCATTCATAAGTTGAGGCCCCACTGTATTATAAAATTTAATAAATAAACCAATCATTTTTGTAAATCATACAACTGATTTTATTTACAGTGTGTTATACAGAAAGCCTATTATAGCAAAGACCATTGTAATTTTGATTTTTTCTAATACCAAATCCAGTTTCCTGACATTGAATTTTTGACACTTTACTATAATAAAATTCATGTGTGTATGTGTATTTGACAAGACTGTACATAAGTATCTGTTTTTTTAGAAAAATAATAAAACTTTGTTGTTTACAATTAAATAAGAAAATAAAAAAATTTTTTTTATTTTTTTTTTTTTTTTTTTTTTTTTTTTTTAATATATTAATGTAATGCAGACGGTAGGATGAGAAAATAAATCGAACCGGATCCTCGGGGTCTCTAAATAAATATATAATGTAAGGAGATAAATTTCTCTTATATAAATTTACCATGAAATCATAGGCTCTATTGTAAAGCAGTGGCCGGGTTTCATTATTCCTGCTGCTTTATTTTCTGGAACAATAATAATAAAAATTATTATTATTAAAGTAAAAGTGTACTGGCGGAGGCAGCTGAAAGGATTAGCGATTCAAACCTACCTCTAGCTCGTACTTGAAGTCTCTTTCATCTACTTAAGACACACATTTACTACTCTACATGATCTGACTAAAATGTAAAGCGACCCGTGCTGATGGAGTGTATCATACCAGCCTGATGGTGTATCAAACAGAGCTCCACGATACCAGGCAACCTCCCAATAAACCTTAGCTTTACTCACGAATATATGAACAGACATAATTTCCCTGGCTACTCATGTTCTCATGAGTAAGAATGTAATAAATCTTACATGAGAATGTGCAAGAACTCACCGCACAACAAAAGCTGACTAAATGGAGCACAACCTCCATGATAAGGATTGAGAATAAGGGTGAGAAACTGAAAGGCAATCAGCAGAGCAAACATCTGGAAGTACTTAAATAATTAATTGCGAAGTCATCAATTAAAAGAAGGTGAGTTACCTACCTTAAATCTTCTCCAAATTCTAAATGTTATGAAGACAGTAACTCGTACTGGAGAAGGCGCTGAAACTGAACATCTCAGAAATATAGAAAGGGGACACAACAGATGGCATTGCAGTAGTAATCCTACAAAGTCATTCATTTATTTATGGTAAAATTGCACATATTTCAAATTTGTTATTTTGCTTATACATTATTTCTGCAGTATTTAACTTGATATGTGTTTAAATTTTCACAAATTAGGATTTGTGATACAGTGGGGTCTCAACTTATAAATTTAATTCGTTCTGGAAGTCGTTTAGTAAGTTAAGGCACATTTTACGTGTAAATCACCTCATTTATTCCACCAGCCCCAAACTCCCCACATACAAAAAAAAAAAATTATATATTTATGTCAAATATGGAAGAAAAACGCATCAATATAACACAGATAAAACCTGAAATAAAAAATATTAATTACATATAATATGTACTACATTACATATACGTAATACTAATACGAAATAATTTACATAATAAAGTTTCTTATTCTAAAGATTCGGAAACGTAGCGAAGTTCGTGGAAGGAGGTGGTGGCGAAAGGTTGTCGATATGGAGGAGGAGGAGATGAACGTGGAGAGCTGAGAGGAGCGTACATGCATGCATACAAAGTGCATTACAAAATAAAATTTAACACTAAGAATTGAAAAGTATTTAACTTTTTTATTTTTTTACTTTTTAGAACATAATTTTTAATTATATCACTTTCTTTTGCCTTTTTGGGTTCATTTTCACCTTCCCCAGTTTCTTCTGACATACTTTGGTAAAATAACAGTCCAGCAACAATTGTTTTTGCCGATTTTAAATAATGCTTCTGAAATGTATTAGGCAAATGTCAACAAAATGTGCGCCTGTCCTATTTGTAAACACTTTGGGGTGTTTTTTCACGTTGTTTTGTTAGTTGAGGCACGTTTCGTAAGTTAGGGCAGAAAATTTTGTAAATAGGGGTAAATTGAAATTTTCGTTAATAAGGTCATTCATAAGTTGAGGCCCCACTGTATTATAAAATTTAATAAATAAACCAATCATTTTTGTAAATCATACAACTGATTTTATTTACAGTGTGTTATACAGAAAGCCCATTATAGCAAAGACCATTGTAATTTTGATGTTTTCTAATACCAATTCCAGTTTCCTGACATACTTTACACTTTACTATAATAAAATTCATGTGTGTATGTGTATTTGACAAGACTGTACATAAGTATCTGTTTTTTTTAAAAAATAATAAAACTTTGTTGTTTACAATTAAATAAGAAAATTTTTTTAAATATATTAATGTAAGGAGATAAATTTCTCTCTATATATAATTTACCTTGTGAAATCATAGGCTCTATTGTAAAGCAGTGGCCGGGTTTCATTATTCCTGCTGCTTTATTTTCTGGAACAATAATAATAAAAATTATTATTATTAAAGTAAAAGTGCACTGGCAGAGGCAGCTGAAAGGTTCAGCGATCCAAACCTACCTCTAGCTCGTACTTGAGGTCTCTTTCATCTGCTTAAGACACACATTTACTACTCTACATGATCTGACTAAAATGTAAAGCGACCCATGCTGATGGAGTGTATCAAACAGAGCTCCACGATACCAGGCAACCTCCCAATAAACCTTAGCTTTACTCACGCATATATGGACAGACATAATTTCCCTGGCTACTCATGTTCTCATGAATAAGAATGTAATAAATCTTACATGAGAATGTGCAAGAACTCACAGCACAACAAAAGCTGACTAAATGGAGCACAACCTCCATGATAAGGGTGAGAAACTGAAAGGCAATCAGCAGAGCAAACATCTGGAGGTACCTAAATAATTAATTGGGAAGTCATCAATTAGAAGAAGGTGAGTTACCTACCTTAAATCTTCTCCAAATTCTAAATGTTATGAAGACAGTAACTCGTACTGGAGAAGGCGCTGAAATTGAACATCTCAGAAATATAGAAAGGGGGCACAACAGATGGCATTGCAGTAGTAATCCTACAAAGTCATTCATTTATTTATGGTAAAATTGCACATATTTCAAATTTGTTATTTTGCTTATACATTATTTCTGCAGTATTTAACTTGATATGTGTTTAAATTTTCACAAAGTCGTAAAACAATTTTGGTTTTCAAACTTGTTATTTACTATCCTTTTTTACTTCAGAAATGTTTATAAAGTTTCTGTTATAATATAGACACAAAACTATGTAGAAAGTTGTCTCAAAATAGATTTAGAAACAATGATACAAAATATAATACACTACTTTAGAATCAATGTAGTTTGAATTTCCACATGCACTATCACCTGTTTTGCAATTTTTTTAAGAAACAAGTATCTTGCCATGAAATTTCTCCTTACTACAGCACGCTCATGGGATTGAGGTGCAGGCACTGCAGATAAAGCATTAATAGGCTACAATGGTGAAATAATAAAAAAATTCATTATTATATTATATAAAACAAACTTCATTTTATATTTAGCATAAACTAAAATACGACAAAACGAATAAAAATCATATCATATTTTCTCTTCTATTTTAATTTTAATTACACTAATATTTTTTTCGAAAACACGACAAATTAACATAGCTAGTTTTTAACAACTTAACCTGAAACTTGTAGCCTATCATCTGTTCAATGAAATCAGATGATTATATAAAACAACTGATGTTTTAATAACTACCAAAATTAAATTAACGATTCATTTAATATACTTAAATCGCCCAAATTTCTTCATAGTTTCTGTAGTGTAGTGGTTAACGCATGTGCCTCACACATGCAAGTTCCCCGGTTCGATCCAGGAGGAAACACAGAATTTTTTAATTATAATTAATTTAATATGAGACTTGCAACACACAAATTATAGTTTTATATATATATATATATAAATATAAACGTGTTCCTCGCATCAAGCGCCCTGCAAAATCCAACAAAAAAAGCCCTAAAACATGATACATGCTACGATCAAACATACAGCATTTATCGTATAAACACAATTATAAAGCAGTCTTTTCCAACTAATAGACAAGCACAAAAACATCTCTGTCAATGTAATAAATGATGGGCATTAATTTTTAAAAATAATAAAGGTGACAAATCTAAAATAAGGCACTACAACACTACAGTAGTGAAACCGGAATGCCTGTACGCAAGTGAATGCTTGGTACTGAATTATAGTTTAGATAAACTGAAAATACTAGAAAGGAGAATCATGAGAAAATTTTAGGCCCAGTGAAAACTAAAGAAACATGGAAACTAAGATCTAATGATGAAATATACAGGAACATAGAGGACATGACAGAGATGATAAGGAAGAGAAGACTGCAATTTTTTGGACATATGTACAGGATGAATGATTCAAGACTAGCGAAAAAGATACTCAAGTACCTATGGGATAAAAAATCAACAACTAGTTGGATTCAAGAGGTAAAGAAAAATTTAGAAATAAATAATATAAAAGAAGAAGAAACGCTGAACAGAGAGATTTTTAGAAAGAGGATACTGAGTATGGAGGGATTCCAAGGAAGATTGCAGAAGAAACCTGGTGTGAGGTGGTCCGAAGACAGAAAGAAGCTGCATAGTGAAAGGATGAGGGAATATTGGAGGGAACGGAAGAGAAAACAGCTAAGTGTGAAGAATTGAAATTGTCACATGGTCCCTAGCAGGCCTTATCGAAAGAAGAAGAAGAAGAAAGGTGACAAATCATGCAGTTCGAATAAATGTTGCATCTCTTCTGATGTATATTCTGCAAAGCTGAGCTTATTATTTCTTATAATGTACATATGGTTTTATAACTTTCATTGAATATGCAATACAGAAGGAACAAAGATGATTCAAAAATTACATCAATTCATTTATTTAAACAGTATTTTAGACACAAAATTTATTTGCAATATTTTTAACCTTTGCACACATATAGAGTATAATGAAAATATATAGTACTTTAATGTTATGTAATATATATTCATTGTGCTGACTACATGAAATTCTCGTAGATTTACCAGTCAATTCTTATTTCATTCTCAAAATTTAATTTATGACACGTGTTAACATAAAAACTAATTTTGTGATGTTCATGCATTGTAAATGAACACCTAAATAGATAATACTGAATATAGTAATTATAATACATACTTACTGGCATAATGAGGAATATTTGGTGCCGTATGGAACAACTGATGTATACCATGACCACAATAACTGCGAACAACTGAGAAACCATTAGCTTGCGCATGCTTCTGGATAACATTTCCTATCTCTCTGTATTTCTCTCCCGGTTTCACTGTAAAAAAAAACATACATTTATTTAAATCATATGATAATAATTACAGAAATATATTGTTTCACTTAATTTAAGAACAAAATTCTTTTTTAATATAAAAAAATATGTTAGGAAATTGTCACATTACTGCAAAAATTAACCAATATCTTGATAATTCAACTGTATCTTTTCTTATTATACGAGGTGTGTTCAGAAAGTAACGAGAATTTTTAAATTTCGCAAGCTTGGAGAGTCCGATTATCAAACATTTTTTTTTTATTATGTTGGTATACATGAACTTAAAGTATGATAAAACTTTCAGCTGTTTTCATTGTTGACTTTGTATGTGACAGCCACTAAGGTTAGATGTGTTTTTATGAGCTCAGCGATTTTCGTTTGCTAAAAGAAATGGATCAAAAAATTTGTATCAAATTTTACATAAAAAATGGAATAAAGTGTAACAAAGTGTGTGAAATGTTAACAAAGGAATATGGTGACAATGCTATGAGTAAAGCAAGAGTTTACGAGTGGTATAAGCGTTTTCAAGAAGGCCATGAAAACGAAGATGACAAACGCTCTGGAAACCCCAGCACATCAACAACCGATGAAAACGTGGAAAAAGTGAAAGAAATGGTTATGAACAATCACCGAATCACAATTAGAGAGATCGCTGATGTTGGCATATCGATTGGATCATGTCATGACATTCTTTCAAATGTTTTGTGTATCAAACACGTGGCAGCAAAATTCGTTCCAAAATTGTTGAATTTTAAACAAAAACAGCGGCGAATGGAAGTTGCACAAGCATCACTAAATGAAGTCAACGACAATGCAGATTTACTGAAACGTATTATAACAGGTGACGAAACATAGGTTACGGATATGATATCGAAACTAAGGCTCAATTATCCCAGTGGAGGCATTCTGGCTCGCCAAGACCGAAAAAGGCTCGACAAGTGCGGTCGAACGTGAAGGTTATGCTCACTGTGTTCTTCAATATTAATGGCATAGTGCATCGTGAATTCCTGCCACCAGGTGAAACAGTCAATAAGGAGTACTACCTACAAGTACAACACCGTTTGCGTGAAGCAATCCGAAAAAAACGCCCGGATCTGTGGAAAACAATTCATGGCTTTTGCACCACGATAATACACCAGCTCACACTTCATTGCTTATTCGTGAATTTTTGGCCAAAAACAGTACTGTAACGATGCCCCAGCCTCCATATTCACCAGATATGGCTCCGTGTGACTTTTTCCTATTTCCAAAAATAAAGAGAACCTTAAAGGGCTGTCGTTTTACAGCCGTAGATATTAAAAGCGCATCGCTGAAAGAACTAAAAGCTATCTCAAAAGATCGAGTTTGAGAAGTGTTTCGAGGATTGGAAGAAGTGCTGGCACAAGTGCATTATCTCCAATAGGGACTATTTTGAAGGCAACAATATCAATGTAGAAGAATAAATATTTTGTTCAAAAAATTAAAATTCTCGTTACTTTCTGAACACACTTCGTATTTGTAACTTCTTTTTCAAACAATTATATCTGGTCTAAACAGTACATGCAGATTAATTTATGCTTTGCCATAATTTATTGAATGAGTCTTTTAAACACATTCATCAGAAGAATCTGAAGAGATCACACTCCATTCTTGCCAATCTATTAGAGTAACCTAAGTTAAGGCAGACAGTAATGAGGCTTATTTTGTGTTGTATTAGATCAGGGGTTCTCAACCTTTTTTCTTCGACTCCCTAAATAATTTTTTTTTCTGTAGACCCCCTTATGTTTAAAATGTGTTCCACAAATATCTCTGCAAATGAAGCTTTTATTAGGAGCAATTCAGTACTACAATATTTTTTAAATAATTTGTATTTTGTATTATTACATTAAAGATACAATTATGTTTTTAGAAGCAGGAATTTAAATAAAATATAAATCACATAAATAATAAAATTTTAATGAGATGGTTGCGGTTGAAGTCCTTCGCTTATCTTACTTATATCTGGGGAAATATTTGTTGATATTAATTGTAAATCACTACATTCTGATATCTTGAATCAATTTCTCGTCTTTCACAATAAAATATTTATATAGCTAAATATAAATATTTCCTGCCTCATCAAGTAAGACAAGGAAATGCTAACAATAGTGGTTCACTGATACTTGTTAATCTGTGTGAATGTCTCTGCAACTACAAAATTCGCAACTCCCCCACTGTTAATGCATCGACAGTGTCAATACCAATGTGGCGCGGCAGTATGATGGCACAGACACACGCAGAAACAAAAGCAAATATATTCAGATATTTGCAAAAAAAATGATTTTTTTACAGTTTTCATTTTTTATGAGGTGTGCATTAAGAGTTAAAAATAGAATTTATTTCAACCCCCAACAGTTCAACTTGGAAATAAATGGAACAACTCCCCCCGAATTCAATTGACTCCTTCTAAGTTGAATAGACCCCAAGGGGTCCACCTGGACCCTGTTGAGAACCCTCAGATTAGATAGTTCAGTTTTAGGTCTTTTAAAGAAATCACCTATATAAGATTTGTTTTCTTCAAACTCCATTTTCTTTCAGTACTTATATATTTAAGTAATTTACTGATGACAGTTGCTGTATGAAATGCATTGTATTTCCAGAACCATTTGTTGCTAATTACATGTAAATAGTATTTTTTTATTTTTATAACCACTAGCCCTCTGTAACTTAACAGCTCCGGGATATGGAATTTTCCACACATAAGTACCTAGTAGCTTATTACTTGACAAATGTAAATAAATTATTTTGAAAAATGCTTATAGACGACCACAAAATTAAACGAAAGGGCTCTTCCTTTCAAAGTATAAAACAACGGGTAAAAATTTTCTGAAGAGAATTCTGGCTCAGCATAAAAATTAGGTGGCATATGTGTTTCATAAAAAAAAAACCCAACAGCCAATGGTCCAGTTCTCCATATAAAAGTCACAGAAAGCCTGCCAAATTCTGTCAGCAAGGAAGGTTACGACTACGGTTTTTTGAGAGGCCAAGGGAGTTTTGCTAGTCCAAATTATGGAACATGGTATAACAATTCACAGTCTACTTGGGAGTAGCAGCTACTAAACTTAAGCAAACCATTAAAAATAAACGTCATGGCCCCAACTTGACACTGAATGATTTTCACCTTTTTACTCACATGAAGAAATAACTTGCATCACAGTCGAGATAAGACAAGACAATGACAAACTTCAAAATGCCGTGAAATGTTAGACAATATAAACATTACTAACTCAGTTAAATCTACTTAATAATAACTTAGAAATACACATACCTATATTTATTGCTCTATCTAAACATTCCCACGTAACCTGAACTAATTTTTTTGCTATAGGACTAACATCTCCAACTAAAAATGTTTCGTTTAAATCTCCATGGTAGCTTCGATGATATACAGTAACATCAACTAAACAAAAGAAATATTTTTAATTAATTATATTAAGCTTCTTAGTAATGACTTTTTCAAAATATGAGCAACTCCAGAGCAAAGTTATAATATTAGTACAGACTACAGTATAATATATTCATGGAGTTCAGATATTTGGTTGACAAAGATTCTTGATTATAGCAGACTCTAGTTTGGCCTACGACATACAAGTCACAACATAGTGTTTGGCCAAACCAAACTTTATCATTGTGAATTTTAATAAAAATCATGTAATTGTGTTTAGTGTATGTGACGTGTGTTTTCAATGTTTTGTTAACTTTGTGACGATCTCCACAGAGGAATTTGACATTTTGTATTACGGCCTGAAAGAGAAAGAGCGGAGTTTCAAAACCGTGGTAGTCTTTACGATGTGAGTAAAAAAAACCACTAGATAGACGAAAATAGTTCATAATCTTAATTATTTAAATATGTGATCCGTGGCTGTTGCAAAAATGAAATGTTTTTTTAGTTCAGCCTAGCTGAACTACGTTTCCCACGTAGCTGAACTAGAAAGAGGCTACTGCATACTGATAAAAAATATAAAGACTGACTGTAGTCACACTTTGCACTTTTAAAAAAAACAATAAATTTAACGCATGATTAGGCAGGGTGATTGCGGTTAACCCACATATAGGAAGAATTTTTTTAGAACCAATAAAAACGTATAATTTTTTCAGAAAAAACTGGATGTGTCAGAGTACTGAGTGTATGGATTAAGAAGACTATATTGTATTCCTAAATTAAAGTTGCATTGTTTTGCTCTGAGCTACATTAAATTTTTTAAATAAAGCCCAATAAAATACTAACCATTACAAATATCTCCATTCTTAAGAGGTCTTATATCAGGTATTCCATGACAGATAACTTCGTTAACAGATGTACAACACGAACGTGGAAACTCGTAATAATTTAAAGGAGATGGATAACACTCTCTTTCTATACAAGCTTCATGCACTATTCTGTCGAGTTCATCTGTGGTTACACCCACCTCTACAGCATTTGCTGCTTCATCTAACACTTCTCTGCCTAACTGAAAAATACAATGTAAATCAGTATTTTAAACCCTTTCAAAATAAAGTCACCTGTGAAGAAAACTTGACATTATAAATGGTATCTATCAATTATACATTGTATCTGACTATGAAATTATCTAACTGCCTTAGATAAGCGGTAAAATAATTAAGTACAACTATTGACTGTGGCTGTACGTGGAAGCCATGTATAGTCTTAAAACAAATTTAAACCAAACTTTAAAAGTTTTTAATCTTCTAAAAAAACTGTGCCGTTTTTTGTTTTAAGATCATTAAACATTTCATTGGTCTATATAATAGATCAGAGTATGGAATATCCTGTTGGGGTGGAACGTATTCCTCTACTCTGATGCCAGTAATATCCCTTAAGAAGAAATTCATTTTCACGATCTTTGATAACAACACGAATCAGCATTCAATGCCAATATTAAGATTTTTGAAAGGTCTCTGAAGTTATGTGTTTACAAAGTATTAAAGATTTTTTATATGGCTGGGAACAAACTCTTACTGCATAAGTATAAATCACATCTAAGAGTCATATTACTTTTTCAATTACAAAACATAGTACAGCTGATTGTGCAAAATTTTATTCATTTTTAGTGTATAGAATTTTTAACTAAAACTGAGACAAAATAAGGCAAAGTTTGAAATATTTTAAATAAATTTTTATAGTCAAAGAAGACGTGGTTGCTAAATTTAGATGACATACATTTATTTAATACATCACAATAATTAATATTTTAAACTGTATTAGTTTTGTATATTAGTTCTTTTTATTAAAATACTGCATGTACCTAGTAAGTGTGCGAGGATATTTTCACTGTATTTACTGAGTCATCATAGCAAAGTTCAACTGTGTGGTCACATACAACTCACCCTGTAAGTTACACTGTCGTGTAGAACTTACAGAATAGTTAGCACAGTAGAGTTCTGAAATTGAACCAGAAGTTTCTTCCAAGCGATTATGAAGTGTTTCTTTTTCTTTTTAAACATTGTGTTATTTTTAACATTTATTTTGGTTTTTGGTGGTATTTGGTTTTATTAGTGAAATTTAGGTGTGTTTAATTTTTTTATATTTAAATAATGGCTCAAAAATTGTGTATAGAAATAAAGTTGTACACAGTGAAGCCAGGGAATTAATGAACAATATTATTAAAAAATATGACAGTGAAGCAGCGTCAAACACATTATCATTTCCTTAAAAACGAGCAACGAAACGAGCTGAAAATTACTGCAAAGTCTGAAAGGTCTTTTTTATTACTGAAAAAGTCTAAACTTTATTATTAAAATTTGTCATGAAATAAAAAACATTGCAGACAATTTAGATAAAAAATTACCTACTCCGGGGAAAAATGTAAAGCACGAAATGGAGAAAAAAGTATAGTGTTAATTGATGATTTCAACAAAAACACAATACTACATATTATGCAAGACTTCTATATCAACAAGAAAACTGTGATATCCATCCCATCCCAAAATTATTACCTGTTGTAAAACAAAGTGTACATTTCCCGCGGGGTGAAGATTCCTTGTTAAAGAATAGTCACTAAAATGAGTTTCACTTAGCATAAATGTAAAAGTAAGAGAAAATTGTTAGTTGAAAGGCCAGCCAATATTTATTTAGGAGATACATATTTAGTTAAAGTAAGAGTACTGAGAAATTCCGGAAAGAAAATATTTTATCTTGACGAGATATGGGTTGACAATAATTTGACTTTTAAGCAATGCTGGCCATCCACACACACACACACACACACATTAAGTAAACACCACTTCAGTCCGTAGTCTGTGGGACCTGAAAACTGAAAATATATGCTGATCAGTTTTCAGCATCAGTTTTTTATGCTGATCAGTTAAATTTATGCTGATCAAAAAAAAATTTTGATGGCAAAATCAAAACTTATGGGTCAATGGAAGTTTTAATGAAATCATGGAAAGATCAATTTTGTTCATGCTCACCATATTGCATTTTTAATTATATACTTTGTACAGTGAAAAAAATTGGGCATTTCTCACCTTGCAAGCTACTCGCATTCCTTCTCTCTCTTCATCATTCAACATTTTGATAAGTGCTACTTGTTTGACTTGTTGCTCGGATACAGGTATACCTGTGACTGCATAATCAGGGCGTCCAATGTGTTGTGGTACTGTGCGACGTGGTTTCTGGGGATAAGGTCGCAATGGACCTGTAAACCTATAATGTGGCCAAGGGTCGTATTTGTCTTTCTCTGCTCCATCCATTCCTTCCCCTTCTAAATCACAATAAAAAAGCAGGTCAAAACATTTTTTTATTTGTCCTCATAGATATCCAATTGAACATTTACCCACATATATTTAAACGTTACTCCTATTCACTACAACATTCATGATTTTTTATTTTAAACATTGTTTAAAATATCATTTCATTGCCATAATACTTAAAATCAGTATATCTAGCATTCAGATGATGAGTACAATGAAAGTTTGATTAACCGTCAAGGTCAGGACCAGGACCATGACCGGGGAGTCAGATAGATGGGTAACAAAACACAATTTGCTCTGTTCATTTCCATATTAAAAAATTATTTAAAAAATGCACATTTATGACTGGATGTACATCTTGTGATAAAATATAAGTGCTGCATTTCGGAACTTGCATTGCTCAGCAATAAAGCAAAAAATATTAAATAAAGCAATAAGCAGTTCGGAATGTAACGACATACGAGTCGCGTGTGTAGCTCGGCCAAGCCGAATTTCATAATGAATATTTTAAATGTGTAATTGTGCTTAGTGTTTGTGATGTATGTTTTAATGACATCAAGGTCATGGGTTCAAGACGTAGTTACTCCCGTTGCTTTACTCTTTCCATTAACATTGATGTCATCCTCATTAGTTCAATTGACATAGAGTATGGATATTAAAAACACAGTTACTGGAGAATAGGTAAACTTTGTAAAATTAACAAATTACTTTGTTAATTTTTATTTTAACTCCTATCTATGAAACACTCTCCGATGTTGAAAATTAAAAGGAGTTTGAAACTGGTATATTTTGTTACATTTTGTGTAACATTTAATACAACTGTCACGTTACATAATTTTCTGACTCAAATAATATTTACCACAGAGAGACGTTACTGTCAGATGAGCATGCAAGTGAAAACATAAGTGTTTCTAATTTATTTCCACAGATCCTAAAAATTTTTTATATAATTTACAATCTTTTAACATAAAAACAATTTTCCACATAATCCAAGCCCAATGATTAAACAATACGGCTTCGAAGAAAATCAACACTGTAAACAAAATAATTGGATTATTATCTGTACTTCATTATGTGGAATTGATTGAAAAAATTTCGGACCTACCTACATTTCATATAGTCCTAAAAATTCCTCATACACTTTGTTTTGTAAGGAATTGTTGGAGAAATAATTAATGCCAAAACAGAATCCATTTTTGCTTGTATTAATCTTTTATTTTAACACTGATTTCTGTAATGCATTCCCTTTATTTTAATAACATTGGTTTACATTTTAAAATTACAATTAGACATTGAAACAAAAGCACTGTTAAAATACGTAAATATTTAGCATAAGTAAAACATTTTTTAATTGTGATGGCAAAACTTATTGTACTAATTATCGGAAAACTTAAAAAAAAATAAAATTAGAAAATAATATGAACAAGACTTACGTGCAATTTTATGAAGAACTTTATGTGTTTTCCAGTTTTCCTTGAAGCAATCCTGAAAGCATAAAATAGTTGAAACTGATAACTAATGAAAAGTGTTATTAATGAGCTAAATAGCAAGACAGCAGTATAAAAAAGTAATTTGATAAAACTTGGAATTCCATTTATTGGAAACTTTAATTAATTTATTGATATTGTCCTTTCGATACAGGCTAAATAATCAATTTAAATATAATAAATAGATAATTATTATTTATATAATCAGTGTTTAGAGAGCCGATACAGGCTTCATTCAAAAAACATTTTTTTTAATTATTTGCTTGAGCTACCTAATCAATGGTGCAGCGTAGACAGAGTATGTTAAAGATAAAAGTTTTTTTATAAATAGTATATACTTTTTTATCATATGATATGAATTGGTAGCATTTCTAGATTAAAGCTAGATACTAAGAACAAAAGCTGGATATTGTTAAGTTTTTACAAATACACTGTAAGCCGATTTAGTTCCTTTTGAAATTAAGAGTTTAGCATAAAATCTCGGTGTTATTATTATAAGAATTGCTTTACTAATTCAATTATGCCATACAATTTTGCTAAAAGGTACAAAGAAAAGCCAAGTTAGTGATTACATTTATTTTCACATTAATATGATAAAGAAAGCATTTGGATATTAATAAAATAATTTGATTTTGTTGTTTCTTAAAATGTGCAAAAATTATTGTTCCAACCAGCTCTAATTGATATTTCACTTTAGTGACTGTGAAGACGACGGCCAGTAAAGACTGATGTCTAATAGTACAAGGGCTTGAAGGGCAAAATGAAAAAGACTTCACGGATGAGCTCAGATAATATTTGCTTCAAACTC
This sequence comes from Callitettix versicolor, assembly GCA_022606455.1. NCBI lineage: Eukaryota > Metazoa > Arthropoda > Insecta > Hemiptera > Cercopidae > Callitettix > Callitettix versicolor. The sequence goes on along the minus strand of CM040183.1, from coordinate 73,798,836 downwards.
CATATATGAAACCATATATTTTTACTGATGAAATAATGACAGTGACTTTGTTTACAGATATACCCTACTTCTCTTAATATCAATTTGTATAAATATTTTGTAGGCTAGACTACTTAACATGTCTTAAAAATATAGCTATTTTGTGTTAGCCTATATCATAAATTTATTTTAAAAATCAAATTTAAATTTATACAAACAGAAGTTATAACCTATCATATATTCATTTTTAAGAAATACGGTAGTATCCTACACTACTGAATAATTTCATTTAGCAATTTAAATCTCATTATATTATCTTAACTTAAGAATTAAATACAAGATTTTATCAGTAATTTATTTACTAATAATCAAGAAAGCTATTAAGATAAACATTTAATAGGCCTATGTTTGAAACTTGTTTAGCTTGTTATTAGAAGTGGAATATTGCCCTATTGTCAAATTTCTCTGTAGAGGTTAAACTATCTATGAAACACAACATTTGTTTAACTTATTGAATTAATTATCGTTTAAAGCGCCAAGGTTTTTCCATTTGGTAGCCTATGCCAAAAGTGTTAGGGTTTTATTTCAGTTAGTGTTAGGTGTGAGACCAGCGGTGTTAATTTATTTATTTAATGACCAGAATGTACGTAGGTATAATTTTTTTACAGAACTGTTTTGTTCAGCGTTACTTACACATGTATGCTAATAATAACTTGTAGGTTTAACAAGTTATATTGAAAAATTAAAGATGTAACTTATAACATTATTTTTATAATTATTATGGTATCCTAAATTCACACTCTGCATTAGTAAGCCTAACTTGAATTTAATTAATCTAGTAATTTTAAAAAGTTAAATTATTTAAGAATAGAAAATAAAGAGTAAATAAGAATAAAAGAAAATCAGAATTGTCTCAGATTATGAAAACTGACACACAACATGTGTTACTTTCAACCTTGATCAGTTTTAAGAATGCAGTCTCAACCAATGCAAATTAAGATATTCAACATAGGCACCTTCCATTACTTCTGTGTACTATTTTTTTAATCAAAAACTATGTATCTTTCCAAATATAAATTTCACCAAAAATATAATTTTTTCACTACATTTTATAATTGTTTCAGCTTTTCTAAAAAAAATCAGATGTTGATACTTCGTGCTCTAATAGACAATTTTGATGTTGGCGCTTTTGCAACAAAGCGCATGCATACAATCGGTAAATGTCTAGATTAGTATGACCACTAAATACGTATTTCTTGTATGTATTTTAAATATATGTTTTCCTGAATATAATAGTGAACAGATTTTTTGGCACTGTCAATTGATGTCATAGTTATTTTAATTAGAATTTTTCTTAAACAAATTTTCCTACGCTGACAAAATTATCACTAAATAATTTTTTATTTATCTTTAAATTTTAACTTTAATTCACCAAAAGCATTAAGTTTGATAACTAGATTTTATTAAAACCACTTAGATCTATATTACAACATGTTCATTAAAATACATTTCCTTTTCCTAAAACATTATTGTTAAAACAAATATTTTATCAGCCTCCTTATAACCGAAGAGTGTGAGGCTTGTAAATGCCATTTGTGATAATTCTTTTGTTTGTTGTGTTTATTTCATAAGAAAATATTTTGTTTCACCAAACACGACATGGTTTTTGTATAAAATTTATATTTGACTATTTGTGCATTTAAATGATTACAATTATGTTTTATTGTAAATAAAACAATTATGAGGGTTGATCAAATATAAACGAGACTGATTTTTTAAAAAATTTATTGCTTACTTACAAATTATTCTTGATACAACTTATTTTTCTACATAGTCTCCCACACGAGTAACACATTTTTCCCACCGGATTGGAAGTTTTATTGAGCCATTGGAGCACGAAGGTCTCCACCGCAGAATTGTCTTCGAAATGCTGGCCTCCAAGCGCCTCTTTGAGTGGCCCAAACAGGTGACAGTCGCAGGGTGATAAGTCTGGACTGTATGGGGGATGTTCCATTGGTTCCCAGCCAATTTGATCGAGTTTAAGCCTCGTAGCGTTCGCCGAATGTGGTTGGGCATTATCGTGAAGAAGAATGACGTTTCTCGCCGGTTTAGATTTCCTTTTCCTACGAAAAGACTGTTTTGCGGCCTCTAAAACATCGCAATAATATTGTGCCTTTATTGTGCGTCGTTGAAGGAGGAAATCGACGTGAAAGGCGCCTTGATTGTCGAAAAATACAGTGGCCATTACCTTCCCGGCCGACAATCGTGATTTGGCCTTCAGAGGCGCCCTCTCTCCCTTCTTCCGCCACTCCATACTTGCCTGTTTCGACTCGGGAGTGTAATGGTGAACCCATGTTTCGTCACAGGTGACAATCTGGTTTAATAATGCCTCACCATCTCGTTCAAATTGGGTCAATAGTCGCTGGCAAATCTCCAAACGATTCCATTTGTGAACGTCGGTCAAAATTCGTGGAACCCACCTTGCAGATACTTTGCTGAGTTCCAGGTTTGATGTAACGATTTTTTGAACGCTACCATAGCTCAACTGGAGTTCATCTGCAATAAATCGCAGCGATATACGTCTGTCTTCGCCCAGGAGCTTCCGAACAGCATCAATGTTTTCGTCCGCGTGACGGAAGTGGTCGGGCGATGATCATGGCTGAGGTTTTCTACTGCTTCCGTCCTTCGGCGAATTCCTTGTGCCAAGCAAAAACGTGAGCTCTTGACAGGGTCCTGTCCCCGTATTGAGCCGTCAATCTACGAAAGATTTCAGTCGGATTGACCCCCTCCTTGGCCAAAAACTTAATAATTCTCTGCTCCACAGAAACGTGCACTTCACTCTCACTCATTGTATAGTTTTATACTGAAGGGTCCGAACAGAAATGTTGCCCGTCTACGCCCGTCCCAAACCTCCCAGGCTACCTGAAACCCCACCCTTTAGAGTTCAATGTCCAACGGAAAAGTTTTTAGAAAGTCAGTCTCGTTTATATTTGATCAACCCTCGTACACTTATTTCTTTTTTAATAACAATAATATTAATACACGCTACACAGTAGCCTAGGGAAGTGACTAGGCTATACAAGGTGAAGTTAGAAGAATCAAAAATCCTCGAAAAAATTAATTGGGAACGGCTACATATTGGTATTTCCATGTTAATGACATACCACCATGTTAGTTTAGTTATATTATCAAACTTAATGTGTGGAAATAAAGTAAGAATTTTACCTTTTTTCCCCTGATTTTTTTATACACAGTACACAATTATTCAAATTTTAGACTCCATGCACTTTTAGACACTTTTTAATATTAAGTAGGCCTATTCCCTACACTCCTAATCAAGAATGCCACCTTTTTTGGGCGTAAATAATAACAGCTCTAAATTAACTAAGGAAGATTGTCTTAACATCAATCTTTTTCTAGGTGCTCTATCCATGAGTAACAGATATATTCTGTGATTCAAATGTTATGATCTACAATATTCAATTCGATTTGGAACCTTCCACCAACAAATCATGACTGATGTTTGCATAACAATTTTGTTACATAAACATCAACAAGGAAAAATAAAACTGAATCATTTATTTGTTTCAATTGTACACTTGTTAAGTGAGCTATTATTTCTGGAAATATCAAATTAGTCGGCTTGTACTTGTAATTGAAGTTACGAAAATATTTTTTTTTAATTGTTAGTGAGGTTAGGTGTTTTTATGAATGGTCAAAACAGAAAAAACCTAAAACCTAAGCATATGAATGATTAATTAGGTCTGTTGTTGGAGATGCTGCTTATTGTTTCTCACTGCGATAATAAGGTAAAAATATGAGTAGTAGTATGGTTAATAATAAATGGTTAAAAATCATAATTTACTGTACATTTATCATAGTAAATTTAATCTTCTGCGCCTTAATATCTCTCAACAAATGATAAAGCACATGAAACAAGCAAAAAAATTGTTAAAGTCATGACTTTTACAAGAGTTCCTGAAGTTAGAAATACCTATTATTGTATTAAACTAGTAAACGTGCATTAACAGTAAGTTTGATAGGTAATACTAGCATAGTAAATCCTCTCATGCAAAGTAAACAGCAATAATGTTACAAAACAGTTCCATTAAAAATGGCTTATAATTATTACTTTTCATAATAAATTTAATCTTCTGCTGACAATATCTGTTAACTCAATGATGAAGAACATATAACAATTAAAAAAATTGTAAGAGATGTAACTTCAGTACAAGTGTCAAAAATTCACAAATACCGAAACCACAAAACTTCTGTAAAAAATTGCATAAAACCTTAACTCAATAAATGTTGTGCGGATTAATGTTAGGTTACTTAGTTTTATTCTACAAATAATAAAATGAAATTATTGTGTGATTACTTAACAATAATATTTTTGAGGCAAATTTATTAGATAAATAATGAACTTTCCAACAGACCCAAGCAACTTTTAAAATTGGCAGGCTAAAAATCTTTTAATTAAAACTTATACATTAAATACATGTGTCTAATGTAACAAAACAAAATAAAAATTAATTTATATTGAATTAGACCTAGAAACTACTTTGTTTAGAGAAAAAATAGATTTATCAGAAGCTTAGAAACATTTGGGGCTGTTTAGGTTAGGCCTATTACAAGAATACTAAAATAATTAATATTTGTTATCTAAACTTACTTGAGAACAGAAGTATGAACCTTGTATGCCTAATTTTACACATGTTGGACATTGCAATTTAGCTGTAGAATTACAACCGGGTGATTCACAAACACGAGTTGATATTAATGTCGCCATTTTGTTTATTCCAATTCTAAATTTATTTGATGTGCGAAAGAACCTAAAAAACTACAACTATAAAGTTCTTCTTCCTCAGTTTCTTCTTTTTGTGATTCTCATATGTCATCCATAGATTAACATTTGCACAAGGTCACAGATAAATTGAATAGTGCATCGTTTTGTTATACTGTACATAACATAAAATACATACTTTATTTTTAAATCAGTGCCGTAGTTATAAATAAAAAAGTAATTTCATTGTTGTTTATCACAATGAGGGTATATGTCAATTTCATTGATATAATAACAGAAATAAGAATCCTTTACTTTTTAGTAACTGAGACATTGTGCAAGGTGCTTACAAATTTTCTCCCTCGTGCATTCATCTCTGATTTAATCCAAATCGTTGTAATGTTTATAATCTGTGGTTATAGCGAAGTAACGTGAACTTTGAAGTTCTTGTATAGTCGAGAGATTAAAGTGGTCATTACCAAGTAAGGCAATTTATTTTTTGAAAAGTGTTAGGTAAAAATGAATGCCAACATACTTTTGTATGCCAAATTTATATTTTTCATTTTATACATTGGAGTAAAAAGTCAGAAATTTAACCATGTAGCAATTTTATGTTATTAAAAGTAAATTATAGAAAATGTTTTACCTTCAATTTTTACACTAAAACAAATTGTGTGAATTATGACACTATAGTGTGAACATATTAAAAAAGGGAATTCAAATAAATTTAAAAAATAATGTTTCATAAATGTTGTGTAATGTTTAAGAAGTTGTATATAGTTAAAAATATTTATAATAAAACATTCAATTTTGATAAATTCCTATTGAAATTCCAACTGTCCTAGTATATGTAAAAAGCCTCTTATTTATAATGGATCCTTATAAAATGGTCTTTGTACCCAGTAAAAATGTTGATGATTAAAAATATGTAGTGGTAGTTAATGTACATTTTTTGGTATTTTATGGATTGCATTTTTGAAAAATCCACCAGAAATATAAAATCTTCTTCATGCTGTTTGATCTTTTGTACAGTGCGTAAAATAGAATAAATTCAAAATTTATTTCTAAAGGAGCATTTAAATCTTGCTACTAGTAGTAGTGATGGGTAAAATCACTAATTTTATTTAGCAGTTAAAAATAACAGATACAACTACTAATTTTCCAGACTGCTAACATAATGCTCTCAGCAGGACAACTTTAATAATATTGTTGAATATACTGTATTTTTCATTCCTTATCTTGACATCCGAGATAAACAAATACAGTGAGCAAAAACAAAACATTTGGCATGTTTTGTTCCTTTTGTGTACAGTTGGCATAAATAAATTGTTCCTATCAAGTATCTTACCTAGTATTTTACTATAGGCTATCAGTTTTGATATTTATTTTTGTTATAGTAACTTTTAAAACAATATTGTTAATTGTTAAAATTATAATTGTGTGTAAAGTAGAAAAGTATTTGTATATTTAAAAATATACAACCTTTTGTCATATTTAAAAATATAACTTTTGAACTTTATATTTTTATAATGTTAAAAGTAAAACATTTTACCTAAATTGTATTACATTTAAATTAGCAGTTGACAGAGTAAAACTATAAAACAATCTGAATCTTACAATAGTAGCCAATGGAAATAAACACTGACAATGTGTTTAGCAGTTTCAACAGTTAGCACGGTAGCAGATCTGAAACAATGTGCTATGACCCCGCTTTTTTAACTCTTAGATTAGTAGCTTTAACGATAGCAGTTAGTACTGTAGCAGGTCGGAAGCGTGTGCTATGATCCTGCTATTTAACAGTTAGATTAGCAGCTTTAACGCTTAACACATTTCAACAGTGAGCAGTGTGCTGATTAGCAGTCTGCTAATCTTAAAACCATTTAGCAGCTAAATAGCAACCCATTACTAACAAGTAGTAGTTTACAATATTTGTTAAGTGTGACTGGTATAGTCTAGTGCTTAGGAAGTTTTCATTCTTGTAAATCTGTATTAGAAAAGAAAATATTTGTGCTATGTTTTTAGTGTTTCATGAGAGCCCTGACAAATGTATCCTTAGGTAATATAGGTGTTTGTTTGCATCCAATATATTTATTATAAAGGTAGGTCCTAAACCAATTTGTTTCAAACTAAAACTTGGATTTTTCAGGTTTCAGCTCACAAGGAATAAATAATAAACATTTGTGTTAACCCTTTAACTTTAAACAACACTGATAATGATCCAGAATTGTTAGACAGAGTGATTATAGTTTTTTTTTACCTATGATCCTGAAACAAAGCATCACTCAATGAATTGGAAGAGCCCCACCTCACCATGGCAAATAAAAGCAAAAATGAGCAATTGAAATTCAAGGCCAATTTTTTTTTTTTTTTTTTTTTGACAAGCATGGAATTATCTACTTTACTGGGTCCCCAAAGGTCAGAAGGTCCATCGACATTATTAAATCAAGGTACTGACAGCCCTTCGTGAACAAGTGGAAGACAAAGATTTGATTTATGAAAGCAACATGATATAATATACTTCACCAATACAACATGCCTACCTAATCTGCCTTGTCTGTGAAGAAGTTCTTTGCAAAACACAGCATCACTGTTGGACCCACCTACCATACTCACCCGACACCTAGCCCCTTTCTTTTTTATTTCCTAAGGTCAAATCAGAGCTTTCCGAGTACTTACAGTACTGCAGAAAACAATTTCCTAAAATTACAAATGTTATAAATACTGTTTTTACTTTTAAATTTAAGTGCCAAACAAGAATGAGCATAACAATGTATAGAGAATATAGCATTAACTTGTTATTGAACTCCTATTTAAATGAAAACAACCGAGGCAGTACTGTTCTTATACAATGCATACTGCTAAGTAAAATTTGATTTTTAGTTTTCACAAAATATGTAAATTGCCAAAGGCAGAAACTAACCGAAGACATACAATAAAAGTAAGGTTAATCTTCAATTAAAAACAAAACAAAAAAATTACCAAAACAATATATTCAACGATGACATTTTTTCCACATAAAATAAATACAAGTGAATATTTTGTCTCAGTAGTTTACAGCCTACGTCCTCGTCGACCGCCCTTCCTACGTGTGGAATCCGAAGGAATTGGAGTAACGTCTTCGATACGTCCAATCTTCATGTTGGAACGTGCAAGGGCCCTAAGGGCAGACTGTGCACCAGGTCCTGGAGTTTTTGTTTTATTACCACCTGTAGCTCTAAGCTTAATATGTAGGGCGGTGATACCAAGTGTTTTACATTTTTCAGCTACATCCTATAAACAAAAATTTAAACACATTTTGTAATCTGTTATTTACTAAACTAACCTATAACTTTAAATCTGAAAATCGTATACTGTACAAATTATATAAGCAAAAGAAAGACTATATCAATCTGTATCACTAAAGACAAGTTATTGTACTAAATGAAATTTAACATTACATTGAATTTTCAAAATTATATTAAATATTAATGTTAATCATTTTTTTTTGTATTTTGAGTTATGCAGAAAATACTATTTGGGTCTATGCAGAAAATGACCAATTTATTTAACAATTAAATGGTTATTGCCGAGAAAATTTCAGCATGTAAAAAGTAAATTTAAACATTATATACAGTATATATAATATTACAGACAACAATAATTCTCTGTAAAGAGAAATGTAATTGGTCTTGTATATCACATCTTCTTAGAGGATGGTTGGAATGGGATATGTACAGACTCAAAGTCTCCACACAGTAGAGTGGGAATGGATTGATGTAAGCCAAGATACAGCTGAAGTGTTAAACACACTTTTTATCCCAAGCCAAAGGTGGAACAGCATTACAACTGCATAGCTAAGGGGAACTTAGCCTTAGTATGCCGACTCTGGATTAGTGATGGGCTAATCGACTAGTCGGTTGTTCTGCTTAACTAGTCAGTAATTCATAATCAGAATGCGATCAGAAGATGAAGGACAATAAGACAAATCAGCTGATGCGTAAGGTCTTATTTTTTTATAGACTCTGTTCTAAAACTATTATAACAAAAAAAAAGTAGATTGTCTACTTTTTAAATGTAACCGAATATTACTAATATTATTTAAACATTTCAAACACTTCTTACATAATTTACATAAAATTTTATCATTTTCTCTTCTACCAAAATATTGATCTTTTTGGAGACATTTTAATACTATTAGATTAAAATAAATAAATTATATTTTAAAAAAAAAATTACTACACAACAATTACTAAAATAACAATAGTAACTTACACTATTTATTTATAAACATTCCGAAATATTACAACAAAACTTTTAATCTCTTAATAAAATCATCACTCAATCAAAAACTGCAGAACACTGAATAACTGAATAATATGTCTACTGGACTTACTTTAATATCAATTCTAGGAACTGTGCAAACATTTCCGTGTGTTCCAGGAAAAGTGAACACCGAGTGTACTGAATAGGCTACTAGTCGACTACTTTATTCAATGGAATTGGCTTTTCTGAGTATGGATATTGGGATCCGTAAGTTAGACAACGAATTAAAACTAGTTGACTAGTTTTTACGACTAGTTTATTCGATAGTCACTAGTCGGTTGTTTTAAGTAGTCGATATTCCCATCACTACTCTGGATACCAAATGACCTTCAGTTTCATGCATGCAGAGCTCTATATGGCTGGACATTATACTTCCCTAGCTATTCGGGGTACCTAATGGTAGTTACCACTAAAAACAAAAAGCCTAGAGGATATGTAAAAGTAAACTGGGGTAGAGAACTTGGAAAAGGAGGGAACTAAGGCTGCACTTAAACCCACTGAATCCATCACTGGAAACTGGAAACGGGATTTGTACTTCCATGCAATCTATCAGTGGTGAATCGTAGCAGACTAAGGCGATGCTGGGAAAACCCACCCAACATTTGACAGAAAAAACAAACCCAGGAGAATGTGCAGAAATGGACCTGGGGAGTGAGAAATTTGGAAAGGAAGAAAATGGGGTTGCACTCAATCCTGCACAATCTACCAGTGATAAAAATATCAACATTTCAAAATCAGTAGAACCACCTAGAAAAGTAGGCAGCAGACATGCTTCTACTGAAACCCGCTGTCAGCCTGACGGAGACCATAGATGGTTGGTGGTTAGGGCTGTTCCAGATTGTGATATGGAACTTGAAAACCCTGGGTGTTTCCACTAGATGATTCTGGGCTAAAAGCAATCCAGGACTCATGTGGGGGGCGTTGTGACCTGAGGGTGCCCATGAACAAGACAGGAATATATCATGGAAAAACTGTTATTCAGTCTGTATACAGAGTTAATAAAGTACCACATATTTTAGGATAAATAAAAATTCAATACAGTACAGTACTTTTCTAGCAGAAAAAAATAGTTGTTGTTAGTCTTCTGTTTTAAAATGAACATCCTTTCTTAGCACCCAAATCATGTATTTTCTTTAGCAACAAAAATTGAATATAACAGCTTTCCTTTTGTTTCTTGACTGCTATATCCAGGACTGTAAAAATCTTTCATGATTAGGACCATTTTTACCACTTTCATTGATTTCTTCGTAATGTTTTTTATATTCATAAGTCCCCAGTAGACGACAATAGCTAGTTTGTCACTGACTCATCACAAAAAATGTGCGTCCATATCTCCACCTGACCACAGCTAAAATTAATTTTTCGTCAACATCTATACACATCTCAATATTTTCCCTTCTGAGTTTGGTTGATTGAAGTTCAGGACTCGATTATCCAAACTTGATTGGACCAAGGCCCTTTAGAATACACAGGTCATAAAAACCTCATTTTAAAAGGGCCTGAGACATCAAATATAATTTTTATAAGCTTCCAAAGATGATCATAATTTATGAGCCACAGACTGTTACTGCATATCACCAGTGTTTTATCATAGTAAAGACTTTATCCGCAGATGTTTTCGGGCGAATCACAAAAATTATAACATGCAATATTATTATCACTACGCTACTATTAGCATATATATGTGGCTATTTGAACCGAATTTATGGTAACAGTATCAGCTAGTGATGCCTGTTAAAAATGACTCCATAATATTTTGAAATATTATGTTTTCAATAGTTTCTAATATTTAACAAATGACAGAAAAAACTGTGTATTATTTTATACTAAAAAACTAATTTTGTACGAGCCGGAACTTCAGGTAAACACATGCTAGTTAATTGCCTCCGTAGTGTTTATTAAAAAAAAACAAATTATTGTGAAAGAATAATTCAAATTTTTCTACTTCCACTTATAATGTATAACTTACAAATGTATTTTACTTTACATATTCTTCAAAATGTAAACAAGTTTAATATATATAAAAGAAATGCCTAAAAATAAATCCGAAAATGTTATTTTGGTATGTGCATTTTAACGTGTTTGTAATTTTGTCAGGTTTGCTTTCAAGTATTAGAGAAACACCATTCTTTTGTGTTACCATCTAATAAATTTTAGACATTTCCGTTTAAAATGAATTGAAAAGTATAATTTATATGACTGAAAATAGTGATTCAGAGGCCCCCTGGCATAACCATGTTCTATAATGTGGTCATAACTTTTAGGAATACATATGTAGTTAGCAGAATGTGAATTTGTTATGTCTTAAAGTAGTCAATGATAGTTTTTGTCTAATGTGTTGAAGTGCCTACAACTGATGCTGATAAAATACATACATCAAACAGTTTTGTTTTGGTTCGCTTAACTTTATAATTTGCATATACTATAATATTAAAATATCAACACAAGTAAGTAATGATCACAAAACTACTTGCTTCTTTCAACTGTGTGACAGCTTGCATACACAATACATGTAGATAAACAGTTCATTGTTTTCACACAATTCTGTTGCTTCTTAGTATTCGAATCCGCAATTGCAAAAGATTTCTGTACAGTACTACATTTTTTAAATTTCTTTTTCATCAGCTGTATTTTAAAATAATTGTTACGGACTTCCCCCAAAATTATTTCGAATCCGCAATTGCAAAAGATTTCTGTACAGTACTATATTTTTTTAATTTCTTTTTCATCAGCTGTATTTTAAAATAATTGTTACGGATTTCCCCCAAAATTATTTTCATATAACTGATATAAATACATATTAAAACAAAACCAGCACAGAAATAATACTGTTACAATTAATATGTAAAGATGAACCTAAATCCGCTAACCTGAGCAGCCAACATAGCAGCGTAAGGTGAAGCTTCATCACGATCTGCCTTGACTTTCATACCTCCAGTCACGCGAGCTATTGTTTCCCTAAACAAAATAAACCAATTTAGTAACTAAATACATAGAACAATTTATTTATTATAGGCTATATTATATTATTTTTTTGCAACTCTATACAACCTACATTTTTCTTAGTTTCTGTTTTAGAACATTATTAAAAAACACAATTAACGAACCCTCTCAGTTAATTTAGTAAAACCATAATTAAGTATAGTAAAGTAATACAGGCATGCCTTGTGCAACTGGCCTAGTATGCAAAATATCTTATTTAAGAGTAAAAAAACTTATTCCAAGTTTGGGACGACCTTATACAACCTTTGGTTCTGTACTACAAGGTGTTATAAATGTATCAGTAGTGCTTACAGAACTTAAGAATCCATTCAGTACAGGTATGGGATTGTTGTAATTTGGATTGGCACAAACTGGAAGATCTTTGTGAACTGTTTCACTGAGAGTATGTTGTCAATAAATTTGAATTATATGTCGATTAAATTAAATTCAAGTGCTTGCGTGAATAAAACTTTAATAGGTAATTAAAACCAATTATAGTTTTAATTATATAATATTTAAGTATTTATATTTCGTAATGAATAAACAAAAACCATTTTTTTACTCTTTTAAGCTTGTATTCGTCTCACATCCTTACTCCCTTAACAAACCTGGTATTGTGTCGTTCCACAACGTCAATACTCCTCAAAGGTATATTTACTGATTGAACATTATGTTAAAACATAATAAACTACTTACAATAGAATAAACTACTAAACTACAGAATGTTTTGAATACAGTGATATATAATTAAGTTTATTTAAAATTATTTTCAATGTAAAAAGTTTAGTTTAGAAAACGATTGCTTAATCGCAAGCATTAATCTACAGCCATTGGGGCCATGATAATTGCTCACCATATCTAATACCAAAGTCCATTCTTTATACAGGCTACTTTGTGCCAAGACTAATGAGAACAAGAGGATGACATTAACGATAAGGGAAACGCTTACAGCAATAACTACAGTCTCAAAACCTATGACCTTGAGGTAAACAAGTTCAAAGACACAGCAGACTGACCACTGCCTTAACCGACTCGGACATTTCATGATCTTAAGCTTAGTTTTTGACATTTACAATATTTTTCCCATAAAAATTATTTGAATTCAATTTATACAAATTTCTTAAATTTAAATTTGGAAACAATTCCTTCAAATAATAGGCTATCAGTAATATAGTATAATATTAATTTGAGTTACTCGTTAAAACTATAAACTCCAAAAGGTCTATTGCCTCCACTTGCAAGCAGTGGTCTTTTTTTCTTTCATAGTACTGATTTCACTGCAAGAAAACGTAACCACTACAAACTGTGAGGGGGGAAATTACGAAAACATGCAAATGGATGATCCACTTTTAAATTATTGCAGCCACCTAGGTGGCCTAGTGGATAGCGTACTGGGTTTTTACCTCGAGGACCCGGGTTCGATTCCCGGCCAGGGCTTGGCATTTTGATACGCTATAAATCATACCATCATCTGCATTAGTCCACGTGTGCACAATAGTCGGACATTAAACACCAAAAAAAAAAAAAAATAAATAAATAAATCATTGCACCTTAGTTGAAGAGGCTCAAATAAATTACTTTTACACTCAGCCTTTGTTGGGTTTTTCTAATCCAATTTTACTCATCATATTTGAAGAAATTATAAATAGAAAATATTAATTGTCACTGTTGTATAAACAAATTTACTAAAATTTCTAATATTAATTAATTGAAAAAAGTTCATACTCTTTATACACTGGACTTAATTCGCACACTAAATATTAAAATTGAATTATTTTATTGTACTTACTTTCCGGATAAGTCTGTAACATGTACAAACGTATCGTTAAAACTGGCGAAAATGTGTGCAACACCAAATACTACTTCTCCTTCTCGAACTTGAGGTCCAAGTGAAACCTGGACCTGTTCCTGCTGCTGCTTTCCTTTTCTTGGCGCCATATTTTATGCACTGTAAACATATAAACTAATAACATAAAACAATAAACATATACCATAACTTATGGCCTACATATTTATAATTTAGATTTATGTCCTTTTCAAGACTGAATTAAGTACAATATTATAACAATAAAAGTATTCAAATTAACATTCTATTATGATCTATTGATGTTCACTTATGGTATAAGCATAATTTGATTCAATGTTGTTTAATACCTTAACTTGTTAACCACGAATGATGGAATTATCAAGTTAGGTTCCCACCAATCATCATAGAATTTAGGCCAGTGTGTTATACACAAATTGCAAACTTATATGCTTATGTTCCAATCTGAATTGAGTTATAGTTTGTCACCAGATGTCAGTCTGATGTAAATTCATTTTTATACTCTCCTTTACTAGCTTTATGTTAATATAGATTTTCAAAAAACTGAATAGGTTAAAAGTTTACACAAAATTAAAAAGTAGTTTAGCTATGGTAATAAGGTATCTATGATAAAAATTTATTACCTATAGCCTATATAAAGATTATTATGAAATGATTATATTATTCTTATTGTATTATAAACTAATCTTGTATTATTACGATTAGCTAATGTTTCTGTAAGTATGCATAGTTCATTCAAATATCTGGACAAAGAACAGGACAATTCAACCTGTCATAGGCTTGAACATTATCACACTTGAACATAATAGGAGTTACGACTTAAACCCAGACACAAGTAAAAACGAGTTAAAAATAATAATAAGCATACCAAAAAAACCAATTTCATATGCAAGGTGTAGCTAAAGAATTACTGGAATAATTTTTCTGAAGGCAACTAGCAAGTGCATCAAGGTCAAATGCTACATTGCCAAGTCACATGACATCCCCTCTCTCCATTCCTATCAACCCCACAACCAGGCTGTGGCCTTGGTTTGTACTAACTTGTGGATTTGTTGCCCATTAGAAAAATTCATAGCATTTTAAAAGAACGTATTAATGTGAAGTTTTCAGTGAAACTTAGAGTCTGTCACAGAAATTCCTTCTTTGTTGAAACAAGTGTATGGTAATGAATGTTTATCATGCTCTCAGGTTTTTGAGTGGTTTAAACAGTTCAAAGGACAAGTTTATTTATTATATTATAATCTAGTTGCGAGACTCCATTAATTATTCATTAGTAATAAAAAAATGTGCAAAGGTTCCAAACATACTTTTGTTCAATTTGTTAGAAGAAATTTATTATTTTTTAACTATACACTTTAAATTATACTGGTATAATTTTCAGGAATATTCTTGTGATAATTTACCAATATTTGATAAAAAAAAAACAGCGATTTCCTTTTTCTTGTGAAAAATGTAAAAAACAGGTTACAAAAAAATGTTTTGTATGCAGTACCAAACAAGAAACATTTTTAGAACTTTCAAAATTAACATAGAATGAAATTTGTTTATATTGTTTCCAGTTTGCTATGTTTACAGTCACCAAGACAACAATTTTTGAAAGAAAACTTTCATTTCAACAATAAAATTATCGTCAATCGATAGATATTCTTTTGGCTATTGTTAAGTGTTCATTGAGTACATTTTGGAATGTTATCAGCTTGCTGGTATGGGTCATATAGTGGAAACGTAAGAAGCAAATTTTGGAAAAAGAAAAAATCACAGAGGACTAAAAGTTGTAGGAGAGTACAAGTTTCTGGTATCATCAAATCAATTTATGTGGAATATAGATAATACGTTTGAACTACTTACCTTGCAGGTAACATGTTCTTGATGACTAAAAAAAAAGACCTAAATGACATGATTGATAGGTGGTGAAGCAAATACAAAAAGAGACAAATCGTGAAGTTCACAAATAACGGACCTATTTTAACAATATTTTCATTACGAGGACAAACAAAAAAAGAAAAAAGAAATAGCTGTCAGAATGTGTAATGTGCATGAGCAATAAGTACATATATGTAGTTAATAATAACATGTTTGACTGGTAATTCCATGTATGAAATTTTATGTTAATATAATGTAAACAGCAATGAAGCCACAATATAGTTCTGTAAAGAATAGCCTAAAATCATAAGTAATCTTTAAAAAAAATATTTTCTGTGGGTTAATGTGTTAATTAGATAAGGAATAAAATAAAACCAAAAATATTCAAAAATCACTATGTGGAAAAAACAACCAAACACTGCATAAATACTAAAAAGAGAAATTCTTGAATAATGGTAGTCACACTATTCTCTACAATTACCGAAAATTGATTACACAACTGTAAACCCAACCTAAACTGATAAAAAGAGGGAAATTGCAAAGTTCACAAATAATGGCTACCATGGCTTCAGTTTTCAATACAAGAATTAGCAAGATAAGAAATGCAAACATAGTGACATATTATAATGTGATAACATGCATGAGCACATATTATAATGTGATAAGTGACATTGGCACAGTAAATCTAGCATGCTCTATTCAAAGTAAACAGCAATAATGTTACAATTCCGTTAAAAATGCTTAAAATCAAAACTTATCATAAGAAATTTAATCTTCTGCTGGTGAATATCTCTTCTGAACATAATAAAACAAAACAGTGTGTACAAAATCATGTGAAAGTGCAAAAATACCTGTTTACATAAAAGCCTGTACATCCCCATAAAAAACTGTGTACAGCAGTAGGCTATAGCTATCCTACTTTAACTTTTGTTTAAACTATGAAAACATTAATAATATATATTCATAGATGATTTTCATGCCTATAATACTGTTATCACAACTATAATACTTTAATCACAATACATTAAAAACTAGATGGTTCAAAGAAGGTTTGTAGAGTATTGTTTATCCGATTTCATCTTGAACATTTTATCGGCTTATGACTTCATATATTTTCAATAACATTAATCAAATACTAATGTATAAAATAAAGTAGAGTTTTTAAACAGATAAGGATTTTAATTACACATTTTAATAATTTAAAATTTTACCTTTCTAACACGTTTCTCGAGTTACTTACAAACGCTCTAAAGAAAGTCAAGAACCACTGTTGCCAGCTGCTGTACACGAATTTTCCCCACCACCAACATAAAATTTTCCCCAATTTTACGAAATTGTAAAGAAAATTTCCCAAAACAAATTATAAACAATTGTTAATTGCACTTTGTATGTGTGTGTGTGTATTGTGTATATATATATATATATATATGTGTGTGTATATATATATATATATATATAATGTATAAGATATATATATATATATATATATATATATATATATATATAATATGTTAACATTAAATATTAAAATGATAAATTTGAAGATTGATTTCAGCTGAATCTATAAAATGTTTAAATCCACCAGCAGCAAGGTAGATTGCTGACATGATAAGCTTAAAATATAGTAGTTGAAAATTATAATTGACTTCTTAGAGACGAAAGTAATGTACCTTATAGAAACAGGCCTTGTTACAGCTGCTGCATCGTAGTTTTTACAATCCTTAGACGCTACAAGTGACGCTACGGATCACGCACACACGCACAGAACTAAAACTAAAATTTGATATTGTCTAATAATTATAATAAAATAACAATTTTCATGCAAGATTACAGAATTGGATATAGTTAATGAAGTAGTTATTGTTGCATTGATCAGGAATTTTAGCCGCCGGGTTTCAGTTAGTCTACAGTTCAAACTTTAAAGAATCAACAAAAACCTAACTGGTGTTTCTTTACGAAAAAGAATTTAACATAGTTATGACTGAAAATATTATTCCATATATTCTTTCAATAATAAAAAATTCCTCAAATATTTCCCCCCGGAAACTTAAAATTTCCATTTTGGAAACTAAAACCCACATCTGGCAACACTCTTAAGAACTCACATCACCAATTTTCCACTTTAATCAACTTTTTTAATCTGGTGAATACTAGTATAAAGTTTTATATTTTTTACAAGATACACGATTTACAAGGATAGAGTTATTTTAGTACAAACTCAAATTAATTAGAGGGATTTTCCAAAATATCGTGGGATTTTCTAAATTTACCTTAATAGTTGTCAGCTCTTAAACATTTCCAGGTAACAAACTGTGAATTTTGTACAAAAATCAAACTTGGCGGAAATCTGCCATTTTCATAGAGTCAGCCTTCTCGTACAACAAAGGTTTTTGGCAATTTTGTGCACTCCAGATTGATGAAATTTCAATGCACTATTGTAACAGCAGTGATACTTCAAATTTCGAATATATGACTACATGTACACTTTAAAAAAACAACTTACATTTGTGATTTTTGTCACATCGAAATTATATTATGGCTGACTATAATATTCATTTTGCATCAAAACTTTTATAAATATACAGTATTTTAATTTTAATTAATTTTCAGTCTGAGTACTCATAACCAATCAAAACCTACTTAAATAACATTAGGAAAAAAATGTTGATTCAGAGCACGTAATAATGTCTAGTGTGTAACGTATTCTCGTAGTTAGTCCCAGTCGGGTGCAACTACAAAGCGAAAAGTGAAAATATGTACACAGTATACAGTTTGTATTTAAAAGAAACGTCCACACTCACCAGTGGCGCTACAGTCGAAACAATCAAATGAGCTTTTAAAATTGAGCGAGAGCGTGATTACATTTTTAAATTTTAAACGTGTGTACGTGTACGTCATAGAAATAACGGACTGTACATACTTTAACGTTAACGTCCGTTATTTCTAAATTCAACGAGAAACTGAAAAGTGATGTTTTTAATTTTTTGATTGTTTATAGATTAAAATGAACAAATATTGTTTAGTTCGTAACTGAAAGTACTCGTCTATAACAACACCAAAAAAACCTTTTTTAGGCTTCCTGCCAAAATATAAAGAACCCAACTTTGTAATACAGTACTATTATTATGTTCTTAGTTTTATTTCTAAAGTTAAATATTTGAATAGCCAGTAAATGTATTGTTTAATATTTAAATGTCATACATGGGCTAAACACACTTATAATTTTATTATATTCTAGACTATAATACCCAACTGGAAACTATCCTTACATGTCCAGCTTGGCAGCGTAAAAAAAGCTTATCCTACATCTACAATAGTACAAATAGGCTATATAGGCATGTATTATTCTACTTATAAGAATGACAAATAATATTGTTTGTAGAAAATTATAAATATCATATGATTTTGTTACAACTAACCTAACATCAATTAAATCAAATTGCTTTACTTGGTTATATTTCTGCTCAGTATGTGCTTGATTATGCCAGTCTGAATAAATCAGCATGTTTATTAAATTAAATTACAACAATAAGTTATCTGTGTTCTTTAGTCTCAACTTTAATTAAAACTTGTTTTCCCATACTAATCTAACATAAATTAAATAAATTACTTCAGTTTGCTTCAATATTTAATTGTGAAAACATTTTAAGATGTTTTTTTTAATAGAAATGTTTAATAGAAATTATAACACACACACACACACACACACACATATATATATAATTTCAGATGTGATCAATTTACAAAAAAACATAGTAACGATTTTGAACCATTCATATGGGTTTCTTTGTGATATATATTTCAAAGATATTGACTTCATTGATGAATCGAAAACTAAGTTGTCATAGTAGTGAGTACATTGTGATCACCTACATTTTTAGCTTTTCTAGAACCAACTTCTACACAGCAACTACAATCTCCACCTTCCTCTATTGTTTCACCTAATAGTTCCTTAACATTAGTCCATCTTCCTTCTCTTACCCTCTTATTCCAACATCTTCACTTCTTGTACAATATAAAAGTGCCATCAAATTACCTTTTAGCAAACCTTTTAATGATGACTCTTTCGGCGATGATAACCTTAACGGTTTTTTGTCGGAAAAAAAAAATTAATGATGACTCTTCCATAGATTTACTTTCTTGGTGTGTGTTCTACTTTGTGGTGAGATATTAATTAGAGAGAACTTTTTTTATAATCGTTTAACTGACTATATTGAAGGTTTTCAGGACCTTGTACTTTTAGATAGGAATGGCCTGGTTGCTAATCATGCCTTAGTGTTTACGATTAGTAGACTGATACATAAGTGGAAGCAACCTGTTGCTTACTACTTCAGTAGCAGTGGTACTTCTAGAAGCAGTAAGGTACTAGAAGAACTCATAAGTGTAAGAACTTGATGCTTGTAACAAAATTGAATTCTGTTCTATAATCTGTGGTTAGTCCTATTGGATAGCGCTTGTGTTGATAGTTGTTTGGTGTACATAGTGGTAGTCATATAGAAAAGTGATGCAGTTAGTATATGTAGTGCAGTATTCCAGTCTACTGCAGTACAAGCATGTTTATTTCAGTGCAGTGTGAACAAGTTAAAAGTGACAGTGACAGTGTCGTTCATGTTTGCCCACTGGGCACAGACACCAGGGGATCCTGTGTCGCTTGTCCCGCAATTGTGTTTACATTGTGATTGTTAATTTTTGCCCCCACAGGGAGGGTGTAAACTAGCTGCACCTATTGAGAGGATTTAGACGTCCCTTGTGGTACCCGAGTCTAACAAACGCTTACACTTACGACTTTAACACTTTACGCCTTAAACAAAATGTTAATTTTTGCACATTGGACTTAAGAGTTTTGCTTTTACCCAATTAAAAGGGACTTGTGATTTAATCTTTATTTATATCTCCTCTTCCATCATAAAAACTATTGTGTAAATTTCAAGTAAATAATTTTAAAATATTTTTCTAATTGTTGGCCTTAAAAGGATCATATACTTTCCTAGTATATTTATTTATCCTGGTGTTGAATGTCAAAAGACTGTGATATGACAAGTGATATTATATATTGTTATTGTTTTGTATTTTTGTTTTAGTTACACTTATTATGTTCTTGTTTTCTTTTATATACAACCCTCAAGTACTGGTCAAAATTTATAGCTCTGTGGCTTTAAAGAGAGCCATTTAACTTATTACATGTCCCCCAGCAATAGTAAATTGGCAAATACCAAACTCCTATCCTTTGGATTCATGATTATGGACAGCTCTAGAAGTCCTACACCAAGTAGTACACCCAGATGCACTGATGCTGAGTGCTTTATCATAAAGTCAAGGTCATGCAAACAAAGGCTTATACCAATACTCATATTTATGACGGAAGACCTTTCAATATTCCAGAATGTACCACCATTAGGACAAACCATTCGCACTTCACAGCTCAAAAACTGCCAGGAAGTACTTGCACAGAAGATTGACACATTTCACTACCAATATCAGTAGAAGCTACAGTCATATCCAGTCACTTTGACACAGAGGAATTATTCTTGGTATCAGTGCACAAGAGTACACTTGGTGCACTTCTAAATACCACCCACGGATCAACAGGTGGGCTGGAGGAGAGTCTTAGCTGTAAAGAAAGCAACTCACCTAGAAGGATACTCCAAAATCAAACCCTGGTCCTCCAAGCCGAGAGGGGGGGTATTGAGGCATTCGGTTAACTCCTCAATACTCGGAAAAACTTTACTGTTAAAAAATTTAGTAACCAGCCTCAGAAGGAATTGGTTAAATGAAGACGACTCAAGCAATGGAAACATAATAAGATTTTAGGCACTAGGAATATTCAAAGACTCTCTAGAGAGATAAACAAAGTGATGGGAACAGTTGAAAATAAAAAAAAATTATTGTTAGAAATTTGTTCGCATTGTGTTCCTGAGATAACTAGGTGTCACAATAGTATTTTTAGCTGTAATGTTAGTTCATTTATAATACTAGTTATTTAACAGTAATTGAAGAATTGGTAAACATAAATTACTTTTTATATTTTTCTTAAGCAATATACTTTATTAAATATTTATAAATAAGATAATGAGTGCAAGGCAATGAGATGATGTGATGACTTAATTCTATTTTATTATTTTATTAAACATTAATGAGTATTTGATTATAACAAAGCATTTACAAACTTAACTGTTAGGCCTTATAATATACTGGACATTGATTTGCCAACAAAATATTTGGCACTCTTTTGGATATGTTTTGTACTAGTTAGACTGCACATAAACCAAACAAAAAAGTTCATTGGAAATGTTAAAGTAATAACATAAATACACAATATTAATTTTGTTAAGTGAATGAATAAATAATGTACATCAGTTTCAAAAAAAAATTTAATGCTGTTATAATTACCTGTACTTAGCGGTTAGTGAAATATTTCGAGTATAAAGTAAAAGAATACAGCAGAACCTTGACAATCCAAACACAACATATCACCAGGCAAAAATAATTTCTGCTACAATAGTGGAAAAGTTTGTGCTAAACTTCTTTGTTTGATAGGGAGTACAGCCGTTATGAAACGTCTAAATATGCTGTGTTAAAACAGTGTTATACGAATAATAGTAAAAAAAATTCAAAATGTTCCGAATTAATTACTTACTATGTTTATTATTCATAGAAATGACAGGGAAAAAAAAAAAGTCTCTCTAACAAATTTGAAAAATGTTTTTTGAATGATACTCTCAAATCAAATTTAAATTCCACTTAACATTTACAACACTCAAATATAATCTGTTTGCTTTTTTTTGTCTTGTTATATATATGTCTTTGCACATAAAAATGGTGTTTTTTGGCGCGATTAAAGGACAGTTGCATAGTCCCATTATATTGTTTCAAGAATGATACATAATGCAAAGCAAAGATTTGTCTTTAGCTGTAACCTGAAATCTAAAACTGTTTTGTGCAAATACTTAAAAGCAAGACATTGTGTGAATATTTCCGTCTGGATTAATGCTGTCTGATCATCAAAATCATTCCTACTTCAGTTACCTTTCTCAGAACTCAACACTTTCCTAATGATGTATATTTGCAAGGACATTCCCAAGAATGAAGTTAAAGTAATGTTCTAATTAAAGTATTAAATGAAAAGGACTTCCTGTCATTTTGTAGGCCTATTATTATTTCTAACCTTATTTAAATACAGTACTGTACAATTAACACTGTTCAAAGCCATAGTTATGTCTATGTTTGATAATGAACCATTCAAGTAGTTTGGATTATCAAGGATCCACTGTATTTGTAATTTTTATGTCAAATAATGATTCTAATTTTTGTAACTTTACCAATATTGAAATGTTGCATCACAACTATGCAAATACCATACAAAAATTGTACATTTAGGCCTAGTACAATTATTATTTTACACTAAAAAAAGTTTTCAAACTGATTAATTACATGGAAATCCAAGCTACTATATAAAGAATTCACTATGACAGTAATGTTTATTTTAAATATATGTTTATTTTCAATCAGCCAACCTATGAACAGCTAATGTATGGTATTTTACATAGCAAACTGTTTATAGTATTTTATAATAAAGACAAGGAAAATATATAACTTACAACACTGTTGTTTCAAAAGTAGATACATTCTTCTAATTTGAAGCAATGTTTTTAAATATGCTCTCTTCATAATTTCTTAGATACATTTTCAGATTATTTTTAAATATACAATTATACCTTTATGTGGACAAAATTTAAATATATTTGAATATTGTTAATGAAACCTACATTAATTTTTTTTAGTACATTTTACAATCAGTAATCAACATTTTGTTTAGCTTTTTCATTCCAATAAATGAAGCTTAAATAAACACACCTATAAAATTATTGCCACATTTTGTACATCATACAGAAAAGAGGACAGTTATTGTATCTGGTTCTATTTAAATGTTTGCAAAACATAATTTTTCTTTTAATAAAAAAATCTAACTTTAAGAAAATCATATGAAAACTAAAAGATACACTTGCATTAAGTAAAACACATAGCCTACAATTACAGTAAAGGGTTACTATGATCATTGACTTATCCGATCAGCTGATCAAATCATAAAGGTCGGATTCCATTTGTAAACTAACATTGCTTTTATTGCAGGTTTCGCTGCTTATTAAGTTCAAAATGTCGTTAGGTATTTTATCTAAATACAGCTTTTATGATCATGATAAAAAGGATGTTTGCATAAAATAAAGTTTGAGTAGAATTGAAGTGACTGATTATATCTGATAATGTCTCTTGTCTGTTAAAGCAGTTTATAGACTGCAAAGTGGTGGTGGCTGGCAGCCCTCTATCTATGGGCATGCTAAAATCACAGACAAGATCTTTAATCCAATCTTAATGATGGGGACTGATCAGATCGTTAAACAGCACATAGTATCTAGACCCTTTGAGGGGAGAGATCGTGTGTTGGAAAAACCTGGAGACATAGTATGGTATATAGATGTCTCCAAGACAAAGTCAGGCACTGGTGCTGGGATGTACGGTCTGAGACTGGGGTTAAAGAAAGTAATTACCCTGGGACAGCATACAACAGTATTTCAGGCTGAAGTGATGGCCATTAATGACTGTGTTCGGGAGAACTTGGATCGGGGCTTCAAGAAGACACGTGTTCATATTCATACCGATAGTCAGGCAGTAATAAAAGCATTTGCGGGTCCTATAATACAGTCCAAGCAGGTCTGGTAGTGTTGGAAGAACCTTGACGTTCTGTCCCGGGATAACTGGGTTCCGAGGCATAGGGGAGTTGAAGGTAATGAGGAGGCAGACCGACTGGCTGGACTTAGATCTGCATCTGAGTTTATCGGACCTGAGCCGGCTTTAGGGATTTCTCTATTGTTGGCCAGGTCCGCTATTAATGGGTGGATTACATGTCAACACCAGGTAAGATGGGATAACCTTCATAGGCATTCCCATAGTAAACGTCTCTTAAGTAAAGTTCCTTCTATAGGAATCAAAGGGGCAGCAGATGTCCTGGGCAGAGCACAACTCAGGAGGATCATGGGGCTCATAACAGGGAACTGTGGTTTGAGGGTGCACATGAACAGGATAGGTGTGTACCACGGAGAAACCATGTGTAGATTGTGCAGGAAGGAGGAGGAAACTGCAGGTCACATAATTTATGATTGTGAGGCTCTTGCTAGTAGGAGGCTAGCGTTTTTGGTTTCCAAGACCCTAGGGATCTTCAGCAGAGTGAGCTAGTCAGTGGGTTGTTGGAACTTATTAAGGACACCAATCTGCTTAACTAGGTATTTTAAGAGGTCAGTTGATCGCAGTGCCTGGGGTTGAACAAATCCCTTCCTCTAGAATATAATCCATGTGATAAATACAGTATGGTAACAGATACAAATAGGCTTATTGCTTTTTTGCTTTGCAACATTGTTATTTCTTTCATGTTGCCAGTTGATAGACGTAGGTTTTTTGATTAGCAGATTTATAGATTGACAGCAGCAACATTTCACTTGTCTAAAGGGCTTGGCGCATCTCTTAAGGTGCGCTTGAGGGCTGCACACCTGAAGGTTGTGGGTTCAAAACTTGTATGTACTGCCATAAATTTTACCATTTTAGAATTGCAGTTACTCCTATAATTTTACCCTTTCTCTCATCCTCATCAGTTTAACTATTATAAAGTTTGTGCGTTAAGAGGGAAAAAGTTTTATACAGACTATAGCAAGTTCAATGATTACTGGTCATACACTTCGTGTGTTTACACATTACAGTTAGTGTGGTGACACTTACATAATTTTTAACTCTACTTGAAAATGTCCATAAAGAGTGTTTAAATGTTAGAAAACATTAACATTTTGAAAAAAAATCTCAATATTTGGAAATTACTGTGATTAGTATCTTTTCAAAACAGTTAATTATAAACAATATCATTTCTTCATTATGTATACCATAAGATTATATATTTTTATTGTTTCAAGGTCGTATAGAGGTATCATGTCTGATATCACTTGGCATGTATGCCAATATTTTAAATATGAATTGCAATTATCTAGCAAGAAAATATTTTCATTACTTCAGGCCGCTACAGGCTCATAAAACTAATCAAAAAAACTTTCTCCACTGGGGAAATAATCTAATGGTTACTAGATCAAAGTCGCTATAAATGATCTTCTGATAAAGAGAAATGGGTTTGTATAATCATCAGATTTCCGTGTGCAAAGCACAGTCACATGTCAGCAGCTGCGTATCCTTAGAACCTGATATACTAAACAACATGACACCTAACTACCAAAAACATAGAAATGTTCTTCAGCTTTTAAACACTATCCAACCTTCAACAATATTATCAAAAGATAGTTCAACAATGAATTGAATAAACAATTGCTTTTCTACAACCCTTTTTCCTGTAGCCTAATTATTACTTAATTATATTTTAAAAGACAAGTAATTCATCTTTTCAACCAATATATTAGAACCATTATAATTTACAATGTAATAGGATGACCTTTTCCCTAAAACATGGTAATAAATGTCAAGGTTAACAACAATCATTAAAATACAACATGGAAGCACTTTACTAGCCATAAAATAAATCTTATAAACAAATGTTTCTTTTTAAATACTGTAAAAATATATACGTGAATAAAATTACAATTAACTGTCTTCTTTTGTATTCAAGGACTTGTAAAGGAGAAAACATGATTTCAAATATAAATTACGAAAATATTTTTACCAACTAAAGTTACTTTTATCAAACTACTTTGTTTTCTCAATTTCAAGAAATAAAACTGACCCTTTCTGTACTACAGAATTAGTGTTTCAAAACTTTTCAACAATATTTATTAACAACCAAATGTATTAGCTAAATTGTATTCCTGGCAAATCAAACTAAAAATTACATTAAAATTTGGGATTTGTGGTCTTTAACAAAACTGAAAATGTTCAAAAGTAGAATGCTTGTAAATACATGGTTAATGCATAACATCACATCACATGAAATGGTCATTGTCTTTTGCTGCAGTGGCTGATGGTGCATAAATCTTAACAAATATATTCCATATTCCAACAAATCATTTTTTGGTCCCCTTTCTTCATTATGACTACATCTTAACATGTGACATGTAAATTGTATTAAGCTCTACAATGCAAACTCAGTATTTTGATTGATTGGTTGGGGGGCAAATATGACTAGGATCTGGTACATATAGAAAAAAGCTAAAACTAAAAACAATTTTAACCGATCAATACGATTGTAGTTCATAACAGCAATTCATTTGCACAACATATTAAAAAAATCAAATTACAGTGGTACCCCGGTTAACAATCTTAATTTGTTCCAGAATTAAGACTGTTATCTGAGCAAACTGCTGTGCGAGTCAGCTTAGAAAGATAAACAATAACATCTGATAAACCCACTCCAAAATTTTATAATACAATAAACTAAAAGAAAAATATTCAAAATCTTATTTATTCGTGGGAATGCAATTATAAACTTGGTGTATCAATTATAATTGGAAATCAGCGTTTACAATACTTATGGAAAACATTTTAATTTGTTCAGAAATTGAAAACAGGATTTAAACAGCAATTTGAAACTCGCACACAGACACTTCACATTTTGTTAAATTTAAAAATCAAAAATATGTAACATGATAATATTATAACTGTTTAAATTTTTTTAATGAACTAACAAATTAAAACACAGTAAACGAGTTGTCACACTAAGTAAAATTAGGTACGATGACAGAAAAGAGAATAGGAGGGGGCATTGTGAAAAAGGATAACTGAGTAATAAATTAATAAAATAGGATAATTATTTCCCTACGAAAACCAAACACCCATCAATCAAAGGCATGTTTGTTTTAACTCAGCCGCTTGTACTTTCTGTAGCACAGCACAATGTTATCTCTATATTTACACATCTACTTAGAAATAATTTAACAAAATGAAAAAAACTCTTACAATATGTTTATCTGAAACCTAAACTGTTATGCGGGTCATTTTTCATCCCGTGAATTAGGCCATTGTCCAGATCGACTGTTAGCCGGGGTATCACTGTATACAGTTAGGTAGGTTTTTTAAAAGCATACACACTGATGAAAAACGATTTTGAGAAAATAACATTTTTAACTAAAAAAACATGATTCAATTCAAGGCAAAGCCTGCTATATTTACGAATGCCTGAGGAATGCATTATTATTTTTTATTTCTATTGTCTTGCTGCCTTGATTTTTCATGTCTGCAAGGTATTTCTGCCATTTCTACAGTGGCAGAGATACATGATATTCCAAACATAATATGCCAATAACATGATCTCTTATTTTGTACCTTCACTAATCTTAAGGCTACCAATAATTTTCAAAGTTGAATTCGAGTACAGAAATATCAAAAACATATTTTTGATGATATTTATAGTTGCAATCAACCAAAAATGTGCCAAAATAACAGTACTTGAAGTAAACTGATTATAAGAATATTTTATTTAATAATAAAACACAATAGTGACAGAGATATTTAATTTCATACAGAACTGTGTTCTTTGTACACAAAAACTCAGCGATCAAGGAGAATGTCAACACAACTAATAGAATTACAGTATTCTGTTATTAAAATTGTTACTTAATGACAGAAGATTTATATTATTATTACAGTTTATTCAGACGTTTGTGTCTTGAATCATAGACAGAAATCACAATTTGCTGAATATAAAGCTGTGTGACTAGTGGTGCCCTGTTGGCAATGAAACATTAGATCTCTAGAACGGCAAAATCTCGTAAGATCTATTTCAAATGGTTGAATGATTTTATCTCTGTAACATTCTTGGTTTAGTGTAACAGAATTCTCAATGTCGTTTTCGACATAAATAACATCAAAATCATCATCAAAATAAGGGCACATATATCCAGCGCTAACAGTGCTCACCATTTGGTTATGCACATTAGTTGCCCTGATGGTTTTATGACAATATACAATTTCTGCTGTGTTAAAATACTTCTCATATGACATAACTTTTCAATGGCAGTTAATAACACAGCATTACTTGGCGGTGGCTTGTAAAATTATTCTTGAATAATGTTAATAACTTGCGTTAAATTTGGACTACCAGAACAATCGATTCCGTACGAACAAAAATAGTATTTTACAATCAGTTAAAACAATAGCATCAGCTTATCAAGAATTTAACCAAAGCTGTCTGAATTATTTCCATATTATTTTAGCGCATAATGGTACATACTTAAATTAGGTTTCTATGAAATTTACGTTACTAAATTAACAATATTCAACAATATTATTTATGTTTAAATTTCCAAGCCCTGTTTAAAAAATGCATGTCAATAAACTAGATCATCTGTTCCAGTGGATGATGGAAAATATAATTTTTTTTTTGAAACAAGGTACTATAATTTTTGGTTTAAACAATACGCTTTATAACTTAATTAAATGCTTAAATAAACAATAAAATTAAATAATTATTATAAACTCGCTATCATTATATTACTTTATAGCGGATAATTTTAAAATAGCCTAGTGAGAATATTTCAGCTTATACACCAATATATAACAAACGTGAAAGTATATAATAATACTATAAAACATATTAAATAATAATGTTTATATAATTATTTACCGTTCTATATAAATATTTTTGTATCCATATTTTCTCTGTAAGATTATTGCACTTATAATAAAATTAAATATTATAAATCACACCATTTTACAAATATTTTATTTAATATGGATTAAAATTATTTAATTAACATTTGTGATAACTTAAATACGCTTTGTAGCATATTTTAATAAACTGTTGCTATCTACGCTACCTGAAAAATGATTTAAATAGTATAGTATTCAATTTAACAATAATAAGTACAGTATGGTACTTACAACTGTATTAATAATAATTTTTTCTAAAAGCTATCTACTGTAATTCTAATTTTGTCTATGTACCAAATCATAACTACGACTACCGTAATGCTTGAACTGTTTACATCTGAATGAATTATTTATGGATTTTTCCAAACTTCAATTTCATCAAAATTGAAATAATTAAACAATAAAATAATTCTATTAATAGTTTTTTAAACATTGAACTTTTATTTGACTTGTTTTCTTAAATAAGACTATATTTATTGTTAAACTTGCACACACTAAACTATAAAATTGTTTATTCTTCCTTTCTCGCTATACAAAGTATGCAGATTCTTATAAAAACCAATCTTTGAAATTTTGTACCCCGAGTCCAAAACAGTTTTACTTGCTAAATCTATCCTACTAATTGACAGAGTTCAAATAAATTTGGCATCTAGGTGTAATTTCTTCAATCTGAGCAGGCAATTTCTTTTATTTTTGTTCCTTTTTTTTAAAATTTGGTAATAAATGTGAAATGGTTGTTGAAGGCTACAACATAACCTGTTTGACATAATATATATTCTTGTTAATTGTTATAATGTACTCAAATTGAGCTGGTATACCTGTACAGAATATCCCACAAAGAGTTACACGCTTCTGATTTCCCAATTACTTGCTTATTGCAAGTAGTTATTCTTTTGAAACTACTTATGTTTTAACAAAGTTACTAAAAATTTCAAATACACTCATGTTTACAGAAACTAAATGAGGCAAAAAAGCTGTACAAATATACACCTGCTGTGGGTTTAGACCGTGAACACAAGGCAGGGATATTTATAGTATTGCATAAAATTCTAACCACTGTTTGATTTGTAAATCCATAAACTGGTCTTGCTGATTTGTGATTTACAAGGCCATGTTTGATACCTTTTTTTTTTTTTTTTGTGTTTAACGTCCAACTATTGTGCACACTTGGGCTAATGCAGACGATGGGATAATTTATAATGGTTGAAAATACCAAGCCCTGGCCGGGAATCGAACCCGGGTCCTCGGGATGAAAACCCAGTACGCTATCAACTAGACCACCGAGGCGGCTACTTTTAAAAATATTTGTGCACATACAAAAAGATACACAAGATAATTTCACAAAGTCTATGTTCAGAAATAATGTGATCCCTGCAAGTAAGGGTAAAGAAATTACTGTAAACATGCACTTATCTGCCCCCGGTGCCTCTGGCCATGTCTCTATAAAGTACAATTTTGGTGTCAATGGTTTTACTAAAATGCTTACAATATTTAAAAGTTTGTCTGAAAATGTGTCACTAAATTATGAGACTGTAAGCCTTGAAACTTGTAATTCCACAAGAATCCTGAAGACAATATATCAGGTATTTAATCTAATATAGTAAAATAATTTAGAAATAATTTTTGTCTATTATGAAGCGACCCTGGTTCATCCTGGATACACAACTGACAATTTAAACTTTAAGTAACGTTTATACATATGTAAAACAACCGAAATGGTAATTTAACCTAAGGTTAACTCTAAAATTTATATTTAAGCAATGCACACAGTCGAGTCATTCTGTTTTTAAAACAGTTACAGCTGCATTACATGTTTTTGTGGGTACGTTTTGTATATTTTCTGAACAGTTAACATTTTAAATAATTTAAAATTCCTGCAGATTATGCCTGCAATTTCTCGCAGAAAAATATAAAATTTATATAAAAATTTGTACATACATACACACACAAACTTGGTACACAGAGTGTATTCAAATGACAAATTCACAGTTTACAGAACACAACGGACATTACACATAATAACAATTCACAAATATAATATCGAGGCACTAATTTCTTTTTCAAACCTAAACTGAGGTAGTACAAACTGTAATTGTGAAAATGTATTACTTTAACCTCTTAACACTACAAACCAAATAACGTAATCTATAAAATTATTTATATATTCATTTCCGAAGTGCCTCGGTCAAGAAATAAATATACTGACCAACAGAGGTTAGGTTAGGTGACTAGAAATTCTTTGACCATAGGAAGGAATCTTGTTAGGAACAACCCGTTACTAATTCACTTGGGTCATTAACAAGGAAGTGGTAAACAAAACCTGCTTTCTTTCTATCTAACACTTGTTGACTTATTTTTGTTCTAGAAGAAGCATCATTTCGACTTCGTGGCGGTTCTCGCAGGAAGATTGCTCCAAACAGAGTGGCTGGAAAAATGTAACGGTAAAAAATAAATTAAGATAATGGTCAAGTAATATTAACTGACACATAAAATTAATGGCACATAGCTGTCTTGCAAGTGTAATGGAAGCAAATTTCCAAAAACTAATTATATTACAAACAATTTTGAAAATTTGATTTCACTATCACAATTAGTGGATCTGATTGTGAAGGATGATTAAAATCTGTATAAATTAGCATTGAATTTTTAAAATTGTAAATACAAAAAAGATGAACCCTGACAGCCATCAGATTGATTTTTGTATTTTCAATAATACTTAAAAGTTTTAAATGATTATGCAGATTTCATGATAGCGAAATCATATTTTTGAAAAAGTGTAAACTAAAAAATATGATACTTTTCAAGATTTGGAATTGCAGACATTTTGAAATTGTATGGATTTTGCTAATGAACTTGTCCAAGCTCTTATATCTAGTCAATTTTCGTGCTAAGTCTGAACCAAAATCAGACCAAAGTTGTAAGTGCTAACATACAACCCCCACAAAAAGTGATCTAGAGGTGATAGACACAATTAATTTCAAATTCTTGTTAACAAACCCTAAAAGAATAGGGTCAAGGTGACTGAGACACCATGTCTGCTGTCTCTGACCTTGTGCATGTAAAGGTTGTAGGTTCTATAATGCAAATTTTTACTGAAAACTCCAGTTACTACAGTTTTATCCTTTTTGTTAAATCTGACAAAAAAGTTTAGAACAACAGCCTAAAAGGTATTGTTTTATATCTGTTTATTACATAATTTTAATGGCAGTGTTAAAATTGTACATCCCATACAGTGTGACTGTATATAAGCTGGTGATGAGATGCTGATGCCACAGGGGAAAAATGTAATGGGAGATGATTTCCATTTGATTTAAACTCCCCTCATCACGCTTCTTCCTAATCGGCTTGAACTGTATGCCAAAAAAATATATATACATATTAACTTCGACAACAGTTTATTACTTTTGGTTTTATTGATCGATGTTGAATCATAAAATAATAGTAGCAACAATAACTATTACCAATAAATAAAATAAAACCTTCATGGAAACCTTTTTGGAAAGAGCAAGTTTAGTTTCATAACTTTAGACAAAAAATTAAATTTTTATTACATTAGTATTTCAAGAAACAAAATATTTTTAAAAACATCACAATGTGTAACGTTATTAATTTAGTGATATATGTTAAAATTAATATAAATTTAACTAATTAAATTTAACTAATCTATGATGCATCACTAGATAGACTTCAAAAACAAATTTAAAAAATTAATTTTCATTCAAGAACAGGATCCTGACAGACCATTAAATATTAGACAAGTATTTGCCTTAAAACCTATCATGTATCAATACAGTGACTTAAAAGAAGAATTTGTGCAGAATCGTCGCAATACTCGCTAAAAAAGTGTCAGATTACCGAAACAATCATTAACAATTGGTCAAAGATGTTATACATATTACGCCAAGAAATATTATGTTTTTCCAAATGCTTTAAAAACTTTAGAATATGGATCTAAAACTCTAAACAAAAAGTTAAAAGAACGATTTAAAAAAAATAATGTAATATAAGTACAAATCTTTTATAAGTGAATTTTTCTTTTGTTAATTAATTTTATAATGTACAAATGTTTTTGTGTTAAATTTAAATTTTATAATAACAGTACTGAGAGATACAATTTGTAAAAGTATTTACATATGAGTAAGGAATTAATTTTAAGGACCAAAATATATACGGGCATTTATGTCTCCTGAAGGTCCTTCATATTTTGTATTATATTATGTATAATTTTTGAAAAAAATAAACTCTTGGTAGATAATACAAATTTAACACTTAGCAGATAGTTACATATTGTAGAGGTTATGAGCTGAGAGTCCCTGGCACTACAAACAAAGGATCTATTGTGTACTACTTCAGAAAACAGGTTCTCTCAACGAGTCTGAGCAGTCCACTGAATAGCTCATTTAGCTGGAAGTCCTCAGGGTCCAGGACACTCTGCCTCCTGCTTGTAAGAGCCTCGTAGTCATAGATTACATAACCTGCAGTTTCCTAATTTATCCCTCAGACCACAGTGCCTTGGTGTCATACTTTTTCTGAGTTGCTCTCTAACCAGAATTAAACCTTACAAGAACTAGTTCTTACATGACTTATCGAGGGTTGCAGCTTCTTTTAAAGACTATCAAGAATACATGTTAAGGCAAGTTTCACTGTAGTATCTTTCAGGGTTACCATAAAAAGTAAAAAAACATATTTATTCTGTAACTCTTGCATGATAGTTATAATAATTTTGAAACACAAAGAATTTTAAAACTAAAACCTCTACTTTCAGTTTTGTACAATTTACTCATAGCTAAAATAAATTATATGCCACTCACCTAAAGTCTTGGCATCGAGTCCGTTTTCACTGGCATGTGAAAGTACTTCTTGAAGGAAGAAACATAAATATAAGAACACGTTTTTACTGTGATCTGGCAACTGCATTACAATCTGTCAACACAAGAGTTATTAGCAAACAGATGTTTAAAACAATAATAATTTAGGTGTGGTAATAATTTTTAATTATGAATAATTTGTCATATTGCATTTTGTCCCTTTTTTAGCAAATTTCAATTGGAGAATGGTCTCAGACCTAGGACCTTGAAATGAGTATCGATTTTAACCTTCAGATCATTTTTTAAAGAGTCATTGAACACATTAATTAATGCAAAATTGATCTAACTAGAAAAGGCGAGAGAATGTATTAAAACACAATGATGATATTTGTATAGAAATAAAAAAAGGCTATTTTAATAATTTGAACAATAACTGTTTATTATGGTATTTAGCAATAATGAGCAACTTTTTCTGTACTGATATTATTTTTGTCTTGTTGACAACAGACTGATATTTTTAAACAGTAGGTTCAACAAGACAATGAAAAAAAGATAAGGAGAGCATCTTACTTTACAAAACCGAAATAACGTGATAAGAAGGGTGTGTTATGATGCCACGCTATAGAAACTGGAAACATCAATTCGTAGGTCACCTGGCTAAATTTATCATTCATTTTTGCTTATCAGCAACAAACTAACATGTTTGGAAGTCAGAAAAACAATAACAGGTGACAAACTTACTTTATTTCCATACACACCATTTTACTAAGTTTTGCCAACTAAACTAACATGGTATGTGTGAAAATAAAAGACATTTTTGTACCTTTTTTTTGTTTTTTCAACATGTTTTTGTTTAACATGCTGTTAAACATGTCAAAAATAAACAATATAATCCAAAAGAAAAAGGTCGCTTGTAACTGGTAAATATGGAATAATTATCATTTGTATTTACCTGTTTGCATTGTAAGTAGTTAGTGGATGCGCCCAAGCAGTAATTGTGAAGATTATAAGGAATGATTGGCTCCGCTGTGGACTCTAATAACAGTAACAACGCTTCTGCCACGGAGTGTACACTACCAGCTGTGACAGTGATTAAGGAGCAGCTTTTTTAGCATTTCAAAAAATAAAATTCTGTCAAATTTCAGCATTGTCGCTTTTCTAGAACTGTAACTTTATATAACTAAACAAAGTTTATGTAGATTTTTATGAACGGTTTCATTTAAAAAGTCTGAATGTATATTAACAAAATAGGTATGAAAAAAATGAAATTAAAATTTTTATATTTTCATTAACTTCAGCCCATTTAGAGGTAAGAAAACAAATTTCAAACAAAAAGGTATAAAACAAAAACACTATTTCAATAACAATTTTATTTTATTACTTAAATATGATCAGTTTTGTAAGTTTTATGAAAATTGAAAGAAAGTGATATTGCAATTGCATTCCACATATTTTACTCTCTTAGAGTTAATTTTTCAGCAAAAAACTAAAGCAGAAATGGAATTGCTGTGCACAATTTCAGCTAACTAACCCTAGCAGTTCTACAGAAAAGTAATAATATCGGTTATGATTTTTGGTTTTTATGGTAGCCAAATAGTTTCTTGCTTTGTACAGATTTTTTTCAAACTTATTGCTTTACAACATCAAAGTTATATACCAACACTAAAATATTTCAAAGTAAAAAAAAAAAAAAAGTGTTTGTACTAGTAGAAAAGAATAAAAGATAATATCAATGTATGACAAACGAGCCAAATAACAAGGATGAGATACAAAAGTGATGGTTGGAATGGGCAGGACACTCTGAGAAGGGAAAGTGGTACAATACTAAAGCAGATGTGAAGAGAATTGCCAGCAGGTGGAAGACTGCCTGGAAGACCAAAGAAGAGATGATGGGATGAAGTCAAGTAAGGTATGAGGGAGATGAGATGCACATAATCGAAATGATGTTAAAGTGTTACTGACGCCAAATTTCAACTGGGATATCCACAGCAGTCAGTACTAATACATTACACATAACCATAAGCTTTAAAAAGGATACGTAAAGGATCCGATGACCCATTATCCAGCCAGTTTCTGATGAGGATTAACTCTGAATGAAGGCCAGGATGTTCAAACAGATGTTGTACTTTTAAAGCATTCCTGTAGAGGTGATCAACCAGAAACCACACTTCTTTAGGTACGGCGTATGGTTGTGACTGACTGCCATCCTTAACCTTTTCCTGTTAAAAAAATTCAGATATTTAAGGGTCCTCTTATTTCACATGAAAATGTCTTGCACTATAAATGGAATTTAAGCTAATTTGCTGAATACTAGCTGAATTCCAGTGCTTTAATAAAGTATTTACAATTAAATTCAGTCTTAAATATTTAAAAACACAAAAAAATGGTGAGGTTATGCAAAAACTAAACAAGCAATACATAACCGAATGTTTTATGAATACCAGAGATTGATTAGTGACATAGTAATTCAAGGAATCCCACAGGTGGTACTGAAAGATTATGCCAGCCTGTGATAATTAAGCAATTACAGTGACACCCTGTCAAACGGTCTAATTCAAGGAATGAAAAATGAAGGAATAAAAAATTTGTTGATTTTGAAATTTAACAAAACGTTAAGTGTCTTTGATTGTGAGTTTCAAATTGTTGTTTAAATCCTGTTTTTTTTTTTTTTTTTTTTTTTTGTGAATATTACTTAGGTTGGACCTAAAAGAAGTGCTTTTGGTAACGGAAATAAAAGACAAACTTTGACTATTGAACTAAAAAAAAACTACAGTATGAACTAAAAAAATATACAGTATTGTTTGTCCTGTGTATATATATGTGACATAATTACATTTGTATGAATTTAGTTAAAATAAAGTGTGACTTCAGGTTAGTGAATTTTCTTCATTCTTCATCTTTGACGTAATAATAGTGAATGCTAAATTATTTTTTTCCATGTAAAAAATTAAAATGTTTTCCTTAAGTCTCTATTGTAAACGCAGACTTGCACAGCAGTCTGCTCAGATAACAGTCTTAGTTCTGAAACGAATTAAGACCATCAACCAGAGTACCACTGTATTGGAGTACCACAGTTGTCGATTGGACAACTGAAATTGCAAGGAAACCTGACTAATTATCTAAAGTGTATTTATGTCAGATTTCATGAAAATCCATACAGGAGTTAGATTTTGTATTTCAGACAAAAGTATATACTTTTGAATTGATAGATATAGATTGATTGTTTACTATTTTTATCTAAAACAAAATTAAACATTTTTAAACAACTTTTCCATTCCATGCAAGAATAAAGAGTCTCTATAACTTCAACAATTCAATGAACTACACTGTGACATATGAAATGTTTCAAAATCTGATTAATTATAAGTTGTTTAATAATGATTATTATTGTTTTTTATGCTGACAGCAGTTCAAAAAAAATTGCTACTCTTTCTGATAACGTATTGTCATATCAATTTGTTTCAACGTATTCAGCCACTTTTAAATGTGGCTTAAGTTAAACATAACTTTTTCAGACAGTCCATGCAGCAAATTTTAAAAACTAGTTATGTTTATACGCTCGAAATAACACAATTGCCCGTAAAAAAAAGGCTAGGAATCTAGGAGGCTGTGGTATGAGAAGTTATTTGAAATAATGAAATAATAGGTCTACTTTTTAACCAAACTGTGAACAGTGAACGTTATCTAAACATGAACAGATAGTGTCAGATCATGTACTTATGTTGCTGCATACAATTATTGACAATGTGCTATTCCAGACTGACTTTCTGCTCATTTTGTGCGTGAATATAACTTGTCTCCAAACAGCTTTGATTTGAAATTTTGAGAACATTTTCTTTGAGAATTTTTAAAGAAAACGGATTTTTTCCATAAAACTGCAAACAGTAATTTACACTGAACAATAAACACTGAACAATTTTCTTAATTATACAGCGATGCCAGAAGACCAATAGGTTAATTCTGCAAGTCTGCTATTGGAAAAAAACAGTAAACAGAAACAGAACTTAAAGTGCTAATCAGTGATATCAAGAAAAATGTAACTGAATATATGTGTCATCAAGTAACCAACATCAAAGTTGATATTCTGAAAAAGTTGGTAGATATGACTGTTGTGAACAATGCGAAGGCAAGGCATAACTTCCATATAATTGATGTGTCATATTTAATACGTTTTTGTATTATTAAAATATACAAATGTTGGACAATTTCATGTGCCATACTGTAAAATAACATTAATAAAAATTTGTACTAACTTAAAATGAATATTGGACTTACAAGTTCAGCAAGCGTGCCGGGTTTAATCTCTCTGACTGGCACTGTGACATGGACTAGTGCTTCAATGGAAGACCCAAAACAACTGCGTTCGTAAGATCCTGCAGCAATATCATGTTATATCAAATAATTTTATTATAATCATTCTTTATGTCCTGATTTTTCATATTTACAACATGATTCTGCAAATAGTAAAACAAAGGGAAAAGAAAACACTAAAAACTATACTAATTACACAAACTTAATTTTACACTTAGAATAAATCATGATGTGTATAAACGAGTAAAATTACAGTAATTATGACTTACGTACAAACTTTAGAGAACAAAGTAAAAGAATCAAATATGAAACATTTATTAATTAAATTACCACTAAATATCACATTTTTATATGAAACAAAAATGTTTTTAATTTAAACTTTTCCACGATAATTTTACAAGTATCTGTGCATCATAAATTTTACAAGTAAATTTTATACGATCATTTCAACACAGATGTATAGCTAGGCAGTAAATTAAGTGACAGATATCGCTGATTCACCTGTAACTGTGATGAAAATATCTTTTCCTCCATCAAGATGCAAAACCAAAATGTCGTACAATTGGTCTTGACCAGAGTTCATCTTACACGCAGACTTCTTGTCTACATACACTTCCAGCTTAATATGACTTGTCTCTCCTGGAATTTAACATCAATATAAAGTCTTAACAAATAATTTTCAATTGTGTGGAACACAGCTATAAGGTTTAGGTATACTGAAGATAAATATACTGAAGATAAACACATTTATTTTCACTTTCTCACTATACGAACTGTGAATAAGATGACCGCGAAAACAATCAATCTTAAGATCTAATGGGTGTTTAAGTAAGAGTCCCCCCTAAAAAAATGGTCTTTATGAAACTGGTGTGTGTGTGTGTGTGTGTGTGTGTGTGTGTGTATGCACACATGTGCACATTGCTGGATATTGAAATAATTACCAATTTTCCCTGGTATGCTGGTCTAGTTTGCTTATGTCTTAGACAATTTATTTTTTTTTTTTTAAAACCCCTTTTAAAACCAAAAAAGCTTTACTGGATAATGAGGGAAGGAATCTATGGGGTTTTCGAAATATTATTGTCATAAGTCTTCATAAGTAATAAAATAGCAGTTCTGATTAACAAATAAAACTAGCTCAAATGAAAATAACACCTACTTTTTATGGTAATGTACAAGAATAAATTACAGTCCTTTCTCCTTTGCTGACGTAATTCGTGTAAGACCTCAATACTAGGAAACAATACAGATAAAGTTCTATGTGTGTGAATTTAAGGCGGGAAGGTTATAGGAAACATTGTCCCCTTGTATAAAAATAATATTATTATAAAATAAATGATTTTTATTTAAATATTAGTTCTGTTTCAAGTACTTACAGATTACTAAAATTAACACAAGGAAAAACAATAAAAATGTTGTTTTCAAATGTTAATATTGTTATACATGATTCAACAATAACAGTAACATAACGATGTTAATAAAAGTATCTTACATTGTTGTTCTTATAACAATAACAAATAATAAAACTTTCTCACTGTGTTTTACAATTATTAAAACATTCATAATAAATTAGCTGAAACACCGCCGCAAGCCGGTCCCAAGCCCGGGCCTGTCTTTGAAAGATGGGGAAGTGTGGAGGGGGAGGAGTAACAACCTCGTAAAAAAACCAGGGTCCATCTTGCTTCGGATGGTAGCACCCTGTGATAGAGCCCCTGCCTAGGGTTACTAGGTGAAAACCGGCCAACGGTCTCAATGGCGGACGAGGAAATGAATTTCCCAAAGGCGGAGAGAGCGGAAGAGCTACCTCCAGGATTTACAATCTTGGTTGTATCACTGTGACCTTTGGGTCACTCAAAATATAACTTTCATTATTCATGGAAATGTGTGAAGTGAAAAAATTTGCCCCAGGTGGACGATCCACCGTACATAAGTACGTCAGCAGACGCTCGGAGTCTGGGGAGTCTGCAACACCACACAAAGACAAGTCGGAGTGTTTTGGAATCTCACGTAAAATTAAATTTAAACAACCAACATGCTTAGCAACCTTCAATGTAAATAATCGTAAAACAAAACCGAACTGGTTTAAGGAAATTGAAAAAGACCTAATAGAATTAAAAATTACAGAAAAGTCACTGCTTGACCAAACTGCTAAGATAAGTACCAAGGACGAAAGAATAAGATTCCAAGATAAAACCAAAATAAGACCTAAACCTGTCATTTCGGAAGATGAGAGGAAAAGAAGATCGGAAAGAATGAAGAGCTACTGGGAACAAAGAAAAGTACAGCGCGCAAGAAATGATTGATTCAGCGTACCCCAAAGAGGGTGAAACGAAGTGAAGAAGAAATTAGCTGAATACCCGTGCTTTGCTGTAATGGTATGAATATTTAAGACATTTTACATGAAAACGATAAACAGAAAAAAATGTTAAATTATAAAGTTGTAGAAAATTTAATTTTTTACCAATTTTTTCTCATGAAAAATTAGATCAGAGCAACTTTTAACTAGAATGGACAGGAAATGAGACAGTACCCAAGCGTTTCCTTATCAAATACGATAAAAGCTAAGATGATCTTTTAAATTTATTTGGAACCAACTCAACGAAGTAATTAATTCGAGTATATGGTTCATGAGTATTATTCAATACCTGTAACATGTTAAACATTTTGGAGATTCAAATATATGGACTTTTGATTTTATATTTATATCAGATTAATAGACATATTATTATTTTTAATACGAAGTCTAAATGTGTGTTAAAAGCTGATTTTTGAATTTAAAATTTTATGGATTAGAGGTACCTTTTGCTGAAAGATATTCCATAACTGCCAAAACAGCTTCTGCTCTTAAAGTAATCGCTCCCATCAGAATCACTTTTCTAAATCTGTCCATATAGTATGCATAATATCTACATATTTGGCAGTAGTTGGGAAAAACCCTTTTTATTTATGTCATTAGCATAATTTATTAAGCAATTAAATGTTGAAATAACTAAAGAATCAACATACCTGGCATTATAAATCCCATATATGGTTCAATGTGAAGCCATTCCTTGCAGTAATTTGTGTCGTCCAATTTCTTTATAAACTCAAACTGCACCGGGACCTGTGAACAAAAAATATTACTTTAATTTTAAGTATTTTAAGTAGACGCAATACATCTGGAACTGTAAAACAAGATAAATGAAATATCATTATGACTTTTAACATATTCAAAAGTTTATGGGTTTACCTAATTTCGATTGGAAAAAGAGCCACAGAAGTAGACAAAGACTTATGAAATGTTCACCAATCAAGATAATGAGAACATGTTTTGAGGATTTATTTTGTGTATATATATTATTATTATTTGCGTATAGACCCAGTTGGATCACGCAAAGCACTCTGACTCATATTTTGTTCCTTCTAATCCTCCACACCTCCCTCATCCTGTCCCCATGGATCCTCTTCTGCTCCTCCGCCCATTTTACCCCTGCTCTCTTTGGGATTTCATTCTCTGGGACCTTCCAACCGAGCATCTTTCTCCTGTATACGTGCCTGTCTTCAACATCTATTGAGTCTATTTCTGCGTCATGTAGGTCTATTCTGACTTGTGCGATCCACGACATTGTTGATTTGACTCCTTGTATATACTTAAGGATTCTGTTGGCAAGTCTCGTTGTTGGGAGTCTACTGATGTGTCCATAGAACCGAAGCCTCCTTCTTCTGATATCTGCTGTCAGGTTCGATATCTTCTCTGTGGTCTTCCAGGAGTGCAACCTATATCCGTCTTCTGTTAATCTCGGGCCAAGAATCTTCCTCAAGATTTTGCGTTATATATATATATATATATATATATATATGTATACATATATTAGCTCCAATACAGTAATCTCTCTAATTCAGCACCTACAGACCCGCCATCAACTGGATTACAGTGAGTTTCTGGACTACAGAATCAATAGAAAAATAAAAATACATATTGTACAGTACTATGTTTGAACTTTAAAGAAAATGAACGCAAAAATACAAAATATATTACATTACAGTAGAGTATAAAGTAATCCCTTGCCAACCTAACATTACAGTACATTATACAGTAATCCCCCCCCCTACCAGGAATAAACAGTTCTGTGATTTGACAAGAACTAGGGATTCAATAGCAGTTGGTAGTGATAATTTTTTTCTGTTGTTGCTTATTCTACTACTAAAACAGTGTGTACAAAAATTTAATGTAAAATCCATGATTATAATTGGATTTTTTTTTTTTTTAACATCCGACTATTGTGCACACTTGGGCTAATACAGACGATAGGATGATTTATAGCGTATGAAAATGCCAAGCCCTGGCCGGGAATCGAACCCTGGTCCTCAGGGTGAAAGCCCAGTACGCTATCAACTAGGCCACCGAGCGGCTCGATTATAATTGGAAGTGACAATAAACAAATGAATAATCTTGTGAATAGCTGATTAGCTAGAGAAATTTTGTTTACTAACATTTCCATTTGCATATAAAAAAAAAAACTTCATAAACTGGATGAAATCTAGTTGTCACTAAAAAGTAAAAAAAGCTGTTGCAGTTAATGACACTCACTTTTTTTCACATTGTTGAAAAAACTTCATTTTTTTCTTTTCTGCTTGATACAGATACTTTGAAAAGGGACAGACAAATGAATGTAAGAAATTTAATTGTAAAACTTTCTTAAGCTTCAAGATTCTGATAAACTATGGCAAAGAAACTTTAAACTAGAATCTCCGAGAAGTACAGTAGCGCACATAATCAAAATTTAAACAAAATGACAATTTATTTTTATAATAACTGATTTGTGATCTGGAGTTTGTTTTTACTTCATAAACTTCATAACTTTTCACAGACTATACAGAGCTTTTATTTAAATTAACAAGCTACACAGTTTTGTTGGATTTTTAAAGTTAACATTCCAACATGGCCTCTTATTAGTACAGTGCAAGGCATGCGCTATTATTATCAATGTTCAAATATAAAAATTGTATTTTAATCTAATATATTCAGACAGAATAATCATAGTGCTTAGAATAGCAACTTGGGTGGTACGACATGATAAATTCTTGGTCTAAGGTTATCAAGTGATTAAATCTAAATATACATTTATTTTTTTTAAAGCTGATGTCAGAATTAAATGTTTTTTTTTGTCTAAGATATTCAAACTTTTTACATTGTAAAGTTTTATTTTTGAGGATTTCATATTGCAAAATTTATATGAAATAACTTTGGGATACAATTTTTTTATATTTCAGCTTGCAAACCATATATTACACATTAAAAAAAAATGTTGCTAAATATAATTTTTTTTTATATTGAAAAGAAAAAGGGTTTTTATTTTTCATAAAAGAAGATTTTGTAACAATAAATTTTTTTTGTCATATCAGTAATTAGAGGTTAAGCTCTAAGTTTTATTTTGTAAGAAACATTGTTTATTTTAACCTGTGCTATAAATAGGTGTGCTTTAACCTAAAAATTTTCTGAACATCAGGCCGAAAACCTTCTTCCAGGAAGGAATTCAAACGCTGGTTAAAAGATGGACTAAGTGCACAGAAGTAGGAGGGGATTGTGTTGAAAAGTAATGCTAGTATCACTCATGTAAGTACAATAAATATGTAGATTTTTTTCAAGGAGAGACAAATATAACTTGCATTTAACTAAATTGCTCTGTTACCTCACGATTATTAAGGTTGCAGCATGCACGCACGTTACAGAAATGCCAGGAGCACTAAATACTATGCAAGAAAGAAAGTAAAAAAAAAAAAAATATTTTTGTAATCTTGGTAAATCTACAATAGTCTTTTAAATCTAATCTTTTAATCTTGCTGAAATAAATTATTAATAATAATGTAAATTAAATTAATAATAGACATTAAAAAGAAATTATTGAAACATTCAGGAAACTAATGAACATTTAATTTTATCTATAGACACTAAAATGACAGTGCTTGAAAGGATAAAGGCAGACTAGAATACACATGTATTATAGGATTTAGTAATACATTCAATACCTGCCCAGTGTTGGCAATTATCAACTCTTTTGACTGAGGTTCAAGAAATCTCAAAGTGTCAAAAATGATCTCTGTATTGTCAACCATAACCTGCGGTAAGAACTCATTCTCCAGTTTGTCCAGCTTCTTCATCACCTCTTCATGAATTTTTCTAAACTTTGTTGCGTCTATAACTCGCACCTTAAATACAAAATAATAACGCTGATGTTATTTTACTGTTAAATAACAATTGTCTAAATTAATTTTGTATTTACA
Organism: Callitettix versicolor; assembly: GCA_022606455.1. Classification (NCBI taxonomy): domain Eukaryota; kingdom Metazoa; phylum Arthropoda; class Insecta; order Hemiptera; family Cercopidae; genus Callitettix; species Callitettix versicolor. The sequence goes on along the minus strand of CM040183.1, from coordinate 73,754,090 downwards.
ATTTACTGCATAGTTATAGTACTTAATATAACATTAATAAAAAAAAAAAAAAAAAAAAAAATGGTGAAATATTCTTAGGAATTTGACTTACTTCACTCATGAAGACAGAGCTGACAGGCTTATGGTCGCTTATCCTTAACTGAGGGTGGCTGCGATACACAATCTGCTTGATGTTCTCACCTTTCCAAAGCACTCGGTCACACCATGCTGGTGCTCGATTCTTTTCACTGCAATAACAATGATATAATCAGTTACATTAAACCACACAAAAAAAATCATGATATACTGTAACATAATACGTATTAAATATTTAATGTAACAAGGATATAAACTGTTACAATTAATATATTGTAGGGGTTTTCTTATGCACCCTTAGTAGAAGTTCCAATTTGCTGATACTGTGGAAGGGAAGAGGAAACTCTAGTCACCTGTTGGTAGAATGTGAGATTACTGCTTCGGGAAGAGCTAATATTTTGGGAAGTTACCAATTAAAGTGAGGAACCTACCGACTTTGAATTCTCTTAGAATCCTAGACTTTCTTAAGAGCCTAGGTCTGGAGGAGAGTCTGAAAAGTTAGGAAGGGGGGCGTAATAGATCTACAAAGGTCACAGTGTGTATTTAATCCATAAATATTCATTCATTCATTGCTCTGTGGAAATCTTCTATATTTCTCCTTAATGTTTTATTTGTTCTATAAACTTCAAACCATACCAATATTAATCTTTATCCCACAAGGACTTGATCAAATATTTTCTTAGATATTCTGTTATCTGGCTGAAAATTCTCAACAATTGGTCCCACAGTAAAATGAGACCAATCTAACTAGTGTTTCAAAATTGTTTGGTTAGTAGTTTGGCTGGTTGGAAATATTTTTATTGCCTCTCATCTTAAGTTGTTAGATCTATGCTGTTGTAAAATAACCACCATCAATTACCTACTACTGACATACTAAGTTTTTTATTTCTGTAATTTTAATTTTCACAAGAATACTATGCATTTTCCCGTCATTTACCTCAAGGCCTTTAGGTACTTTTAACATTACTTTCCAGCTCTTGACAGTGCAGCTAATATTCAAAATCACTATGATACCTATCCTGTGAGTCAAACCTCTGTGTAACATAAAATTTTAGATTTATTAAAACTGCCAATTAAATTCATTCCTCCTTCGGCTACACAAAGCAACAATACATTTGTCATTTGAAAAAATTGTGATATGTACAAAAAAATGCAAAAACATACCTGGAATCCCACTCATCAGAGCCGGGATCGTACTTGTAAGTTGGCCTAAACGTTATGTCCCCTTCCTGATATCCAGCAAACACGTTCTGCGCCCTGTGCTGCTGGCGCAACTGGTCGTACTCCAGGATAGGCTTGAAATTGCTTTTGTCTATCAGTTCTTTAACAACCTTTGGATCTAATTCGGTGATCCGGTAGTTGAGATCTCCCAGCCAGTACACCTGACTGACAAAAACCAAGCACAATGTCACTTAAAGATACTAAAAAAATTACTAATATAAATTAAATTATATATAAACATGAAAGAATGTGCTGTAACATCATACCAAGATTTGGTGGCACATTTTTAGCTAACTTATGTGCTTAGTGTTTTAACAAAGAATTAGAATTTCAAATTTGTGGGCAAAATGAACTTTACTTTGATTCCACATAAAGTATTTTTTGTTAATAAATAACATATGAGCCATAATGATGACGATAACATTAATCCTGTTATTTTAAACCAAGAATGTTATAGAGAAAAAACCATTTGATTTTTTTGAAAGAGATCTTGTAAGATTATACTGGGATAGATATCTGTTTTATGTTCCCAATGGATTCAAAAGGATGACACCATTAGTCTTATAGCATTCGACACTTTAGCTATGTTTTGATTAACTTTTGAGAATCACAATACATTTCAAGAAACTGAATTTCCATAACCTTTCTACTCATCTGATCTCTCGTCAACCGATGGTTATATTTGGTGAATATTAAAGCATTTTTTCTGTATATAATCAGCCACTAATATTATCGATGAACTATGAAAAAAATTACATGTGTTAAATTAGTATAACATTTTCTATTTATATGTTGGAAGATATCTGTGATCGCTACAAACAACCTGTGTTATTATTTACTAATAGTAATATTACTAATAATATCTTGTATATTCTGCAAAACAAAATTGAAAGCATATAGAACATGTTTAGTACAAAATTAGGTATCTGTGTCACTACTGTATTTTGTTAAATAAAGCATTGTAAAGTTATACTTTCAGTATTGATTACTGCAGTTCTTCAAACCATTTCATATAAATTAGATTTTTTCTACAAAATTTTCATATTTTTTAATCCGAATTTTAGGTGCAAACAACATGTTTGTTACGGTGTTTCTGCTATGTAAGTTGGAAAAAATGCAAAATTGTTACCTTAAATGCAATACAAAATCCAATAGTACCTACTTCTTACTTCACTATTTCAAACTTCCCGTCAGTCATCTCTTATTAGCATCCCAATAATGAAAAAAAAATGTTTGAAACTGCTTTATTTTTCTTAGGTTTTAAGCCTGAACTAACAATACCCTCATATTTTATAATAATTCGACTTAATGCTTAGTTGCTATAGCAAGTGCCATATAAGTTACCAACAAACAAAAGTCTGTACAGAAATGTAAGTTCTATGTTTAACAGATCTTGAGTACTAGGCAATTTTCTTGCATTCAAGTAATTAATGCAGAAACCAAAAACAAAATATATTTTTGTTCTCAAAAATAACAGTAATGATTATGAATACTTTTACTTGGATCTAAAAACAAAATGCATGGATCGCTATCGCCTAAAACATTTTTGCACAAAATAAATAACAGTATCCATAAAAAAAACAACTAACTCATGATCCTTGATGCCCTTTGGTGGACGGAATATTGTGAAGCTGGTACGTGAGCAAATATCATGGTAATCTTGATTCCTTCTTTCATATTCCTCTACATGCGCAGCTAAATGGGAGTTAACAAAACATATAGATGTGTTGTGAAGGTCCAGTCTTACGCACACACCTCCTTTATTCCCCTACAACATAAATTAGATATACGCTTTAATACATTTGCTAGCTTAAGTAACAAATTTATTAATTAATTACGACTGTGAAAATTTTTAAAATTCAAATGATATATTGTATAAGGAAATACAAAACAACTTGTGCTTTACACCTTATTCAAAAGCAGAAACCTCAAACATGATAACAAACGTTCAAGTGATTATAATTAATTACATTTTAATTAACAACATGTTTAGAAATTACATTGTATAAAATTAGTCAGCTTTATGACTTGTTTAGCATTAAACACTTTAAACGAAATGAAAATTATGGCAGATAAAAACTGCTTATTGAGATGCTGCTAAGTAGCCAGAGAACTTGATCGGCGGAAAAGACAGATCCCCAAGTTACAAAATAAAAAATAAAAGTAAAATAGCTCTTAATTTATCAGCTTTAATTAATTTAATCAGTACTACCATGGATTATCCGAAATAAAGGGGGGGACGTTGTTTCGGTACGCGATATTTTCAGTTACACCATTCACAGGTAATACATTTTTGTATCTACATTCTAAATTGTATCTACATTTTGTAAATTCTAAAATATTTTGAAAGTCAGTTGATTCCAGGCTCTTTTTTTGGGCTATACATGATTTATGTTCTTTATTAAAGTTAAAAATTACGTTTTCAGGCTTACATCAATAAACTGTATTATGTACTTAAGATAGATCGGTTATAGCACATTAATTACTCATTAAAAAAACTCAGTAATTTTCGTTTGTTTCTTACATATGTCGCAAAGTTTTCGAGCAGTCGATGTATTAGAAAAACATCAGCCAGCACTGGCTCGTTCATTGTGCAACAAATTTTAACGCAATCTAAAACTAAGTGCTATCCACACTTCTGTATTGACAGCTAGTGACCAATACGGATGTTAGTGTTGTAACGTGGGGGGTTGTCGATTTTCAGTGTAGCTATATTTACTCAGGAGTTGGTGGCTAGGAAAGTCAATTCAAGGTCAGGCAGTTACATCTTTGTTAGCATATGCAATGTTGCTTTTATATTCCTACACATTTTATTTATTTGTCTTTTTTTAAAGGAATTAGTGATTCTGGATGCGTTTTGGATAACCCTGGTTTCAGTTGACCTGAGTTCGGTTAACCGAGGTTTTACTGTAGTATTCAAAATGGGTTTTATTGTTAGGATATAACAAAATAATTTACCATTTTGCCCATTATGCCTGTGCCAACGGTCTCAGTCCCCACAGACCTGATGTATGCTACGTGTTGGTCTTTAACAAGTACTATTAGCATCATTCCCACTAATCGAACCAACGCAACTTTTCTGTACGTTGCTTTAGGATGTAATGCTGACAGTACTGCTGATCTGAAAATATTCAGTCCAATGAAGTGTAAATACATTTATATTCATCACTAAACAAGCTAACCTTTTTCATTCTAATCTTATCAAAAAGATGTTTTGATAAGTGTTTTATAAATAGTAAATTCTTCAACCTATGTTTTAATTTAAAAATTTTTTTTATTAACACAACTTTTAGGCAATAAATATTTAATAAAAAAATAAAATCTCAAAAGACATTTCATAAAATATTAACATACAATTTTTAACACATTCAACTTGATGCATGGAGAAAATAAGGGCGAAAAAATATACCGTTAGTTTACTGTGCCCAATACAATATTGTAAATAAATGAATGTGAAATTGACAAAATTACGTTCAGAAATTCTGTGGGCACAGTAAACTAACGGTATATTTTTTCACCCTTATTTTCTCCATGCATCAAGTTGAATGTGTTAAAAATTGTATGCTAATATTTTATGAAATGTCTTTTGAGATTTTATTTTTTTATTAAATATTTTTTGCCTAAAAGTTGTGTCAATAAAAAATTTTTTAAATTAAAACATAGGTTGAAGAATTTACTATTTATAAAACACTTATCAAAACATCTTTTTGATAAGATGTCTATTACATTTTAGTTCTGAATAGAGTCAATAGATTACAGCACAATGTTGAAACTAAAGTTGTTAAATGCTTATGGGTAGTAAGGTTGCTGTTACTCTTTTGTTGAACATGATTGCTATACAGTGTTTTTATATATATATGTGTGTGTGAGCACACACACGCTATATAGTGTTCTTAAATAAAATTTAAAAAAATTGTTACCAGACAATTTAAATAATTTTTTAAAGTAGTAATTACTTTTATATATTTTAAGTTGTTTATATTTTTATTCGAAATCAAAATTTTATTAATTTTTATTATTATGTAACTTGTAAAAATGGTATGTAAAACTTTTTTTATGACAAGAAAGAAACGATTTTCAACAAACCAAAAATAAATTTTATTTTTATATAAAAATAATATATGTACAAAGAAAGTACAAACTCAAAACTTTTAAAATAATTTGGCATGAAATGCAATATTCAATACAAAGCTGTTGGAGAAAACACCAGAAAATTAATAAAAAAGGCACAAGCTCTAGGAACATACAAGATATAAATGCCTACACTTGAATATGTTAAACAATCAAGCACAATTAAACTATTTAAAATAAAATACAATGACTACAGAACATTCAGAAACAAACAAATTAATAAAATTTTAAACTAGCTAATGGACAGAACCATTTCAAAAAAACAAGATTTAGTTCAAAACTTGTCCACAGAATAATTTTTTTTTTTTTTTTTGTTTAACATCCCACTATTGTGCACACTTGGGCTAATGCAGGGATGGGATGATTTATAGCGTATGAAAATGCCAAGCCCTAGCTGGGAATCGAACCTGGGTCCTCGGGGTGAAAGCCTAGTACACTATCAACTAGACCACCGAGGCGGCCTAACACCCCCACAGAATAAAACAATGCAAAAGAAAAAATGTTATATTTTTTTTTTGAAATTCAATGTTTTTTAATCTTTTAAGAAGTTATCCTGGTTTGAAAGAAAACTTTTACGCTTACATCACCATGAAAGCTTTATGGCTTTAAAAACAATAAAATCATTTAAACCTAATAACTTTAATATGTATACTTACTTCCACTCTTCTTCTCGGGGTGTATCGTTGAACAAAAAAGCTTCTTTACTGAGATCCAGTTCCTGAAAACCAATTGCATAAATGTCGGGAGGCTCAGGATCACAAGCTAACCATTCGTTTAGAGTTATACTTGGTGGCTGTCCATTTACATTCCATGTTGCTATGTGCACCCTGCCACAGTAAAGTATTTGGTTCAAAACATACCATAAAATATCATAATTATCTTTTGTGAAAACATGTAAGATAAATACTCATCAAGAATGAACTTACAATTCTTTGGAAAAAATGGAAAACTTCCCACCAATTCAAAAAATTTTGACTAGAGATGGGCTTCGTAGTAACATGTGTGTAACATCTGTTTAAAAAAAAAATTGTCCCTATAATACGAAATCAAAAGTTTGGGATATAATTATTCCATTTCCATTCATAACTTTCTCTGTAAATATCTACTTTGAAAATAAAACATAATATCTTTCTAAGTTAGAACAATGCATTTTGTATGCATTCTCTGTTTTAGAAGTAAAATTTAATATGTTTTATTAAATACAGTAAAAATTCCAAAACTGTTGACAAAACATTTTAATACATTATAACTTTATTAATATAATTTTGGTTTTATATGGAAAAACCTGATCAGCCACTTTTGAAATATTAGGGATATATCTTTTTTTTAGCAGTTCTCAAACTATATTTTTTGGGATATAAAGACTTTACTTGGGTAATTATGGAATAAAAAAAATTAATGAAAATCACTGCAGTTAATTCTTAGAAAATCTGTTTACTAACCAAAAAAATTGCTTCATAATAGTTTCATTAAACAATGGTCCTGAAATGTAGACGACCTACTTATATTTCAAATTTTATCAAATCGGTCCATCAGTTTAGCCACCATGGATGTGCACAGACCCGTAAGAAGTACACAGATGAACAAATATCCAAGAAAAAAACACTTTTTGGGTTCAAGGAACCAGAATTAATCTTGTGAAGTCTTTAGCTCTGGTACTGCTTGACTTCACTCAGCTGTTTCACTTTCAGTAGTTGCACTTACATTCAAAACCATAGGTTAGGTTTTGAATGAGTAGTGTGCTCCGCTCAGTGCAATTTTGCTCCGAATTTGGTGGCCAATCTGGCATAAGTATGTATGTGTTATTAAAAATATTTAAACTAAGTTTAAATTAACATAAGTAGCAACTCAAAAACGTTTTTTTAAGCTAACCTTTTACCTCAAGTCCTGAGTGTAAGTATAGTCATCTTCTTTCATTGCCATCTGGTAACGAATCACGCTCTCTCTTGCAGCGATGGGAGTGTGGCCTTTGGCAATACTTTGCCTAGGAACTGCGATATCTGGACTATCCAAGAGCAACTGAAAGCAAACATAATGTGTAGAATCAATTAAAACAAAGTAATAGATAATTCCAAATAAAACTGTCATCTTTGTTTGTGACTTTACTACAGTGGAACTTGTTAATGCAAAAACCTGAACAATGTGAACAGAAGATTGGACCAAATTTTTACTTAAAACACGTTGGGATATACAAATTATCAACAAAATTTTAGATTATTTAAACATGAGATTAACACATATTCAATAAAAATGACATAAAATATATAACTGATACTTACAGAACACATGGACAGACACTGTGGATGACACTTTTAAAATTCCCTGACCCACCCGTGAAAAAACGGCAACCGTTAATTTTTAACATTAGGTTGGTAAATTACAGATTAATTTATTAGAAGGAACAATATAAATAGTAAAGAAGAACATGAATAATAGACCTTGTTATATTAGCTTTAAAATTATTAAATAAAATAATTGATTTACTAAAGTAAATTTACTAGAAATTTACAGAAAATTTAAACTAAGGATTTAGCAAGTAACAGAATGTTTTTTATCATGTCTGTGTACCTGGACTAACAAAACATTTTTTTAATAATTTTGATTTTTTTTTTGTCAGGTACCAGTGTCAGTCATGGAAGTGCAGTGCTGTCAGATGCAGCAGGTATTGTGTTGTGTTCATAAGAACACAATATATACACACAACCTCATTATCAACTGAATAAAATACAAAAACACTTACAGGCCTTTTACATTAATACTGCGATTGAAACAAAATGTGAACATCCAAGCTATGTAATATACCAAGCCCATTTACTTACAGGATCTCCAGGTACATCTTCTTTCTTTTCATCTCCAGCTCCTGTTCCACTGCCAATGTTGTACTTGTTGAGCCACTGGAAATCTGGAGTTGTTCCTCTTTTCTTGCCAACTACTGTAATACCCATCAAATATTACAAGGGAACATATATCATCTACATTATTTTAGAAAAGTAAATGGTAAAACAAGAATCACACATTGTACACAAATTTTTCCTATCATAAATATAAAATAAATTTACACTATGATACAACACAATTCTAACAAAACATATTTCAGTTTGCAAATTAAACCTTCTAAAAATTAGCAAAGTTCTTTAAAAAAAATTATTGTAAATAACAAGATTGTTATTGATGTGCTCAACTACATTGCCTGCAACTGAAATGCACTCCAAAATGAAAAGAAGGTTGTAAACGTCTAGTAAAAAAAATAATGTATTACGAAAGTGTAGTATATATAACAAAACTTTTTGCATAAAGTGTAATGTTTGCATAAAAGTTGTAACTTTGATTACTAAAATTAGGTTTTTTTAAATAAAAGCTATCAAATAAAACACATTTTTCATTTTACGATGTAATAATGAAAAATGATTTTCAAAAAATCTCTATGAAATTATATTTTGAGTATCTTATATTTTTTACCACTATTCAAGATATATTTCACATTAAATTTAATGAGTGAGCATAGTATGTGTTACCTAACAAAAATGGTAAAAAATTTAAATAATTTCTTTAACTCATTTGTAAATATTTTGAAGTATTGGCATTAAGTTTTATTAATTTCTCAATGCAGTTTATGTTTCTGATGTGATGAAAGCAGTATTCAGTCTACTATGTCTTCAAACTTGAAATTTTCGAAGTTGTAGGTTCAAGATTGACTTTATTGTCGTAAGCTTTTCCCTTACCGTTAATGCCTATCCATTATCCTTATTTATCAAACTGGCATTAGTTATAGATGTTAAGAGAAAAAAATATTAATTTTTATAATAATTTGATGTGTACATAATGTGTACAATGTGTCGCGTTGTACATCCTCCAAATGGACAAAAATAGACTAACCACAAAAATATTTGACTACTTTCGCAATAGAAGAGCCAAACCACTTTGGTTTAGAGAAATAGAGAAAGACATAACTGAACTACAAATCACTGACACTATGCTCATGGACAGAACAGCCAAAACAATAACCAAGGACAAGAAGCAATGGTTCCAAGGCAAAGTCAAATCCAAGCGAACAATCCAAATCTCTGACGAAGAAAGAAAAGCAAGATCACAACGAATGAAGCAATATTGGGCTACGAGGAAGGCACAGAACATTAAAAAGTGATTGATTTAGTATACTCCAAAGTTGGGTGAAACAAATAAAGAGAAGAATTTGATGTGATGTATATTTGAGAGATACAAACTTTTGTAAGACTTTCTACTTATAAGGTTCCCACCCCCCAAAAAATTTCAAATTTTTTAAAAGTAAGTGTAACTTCCTTACTTAGTAAGATAATGTAAATTGAAGTAGCCATCATGGTAAAAACCAACCTCTATACTACTTTTTGAGTTGTTAAAAATTGTATATACATTTTTATATTTGTGAGTGAGTGTGTGTGAGTGTGAGTGTGAGTGTGAGTGTGAGTGTGAGTGTGAGAGTGAGAGTGAGAGTGAGAGAGAGAGAGAGAGAGAGAGAGAGAGAGAGAGAGAGAGAGAGAGAGAGAGAGAGAGAGAGAGAGAGAGAGAGAGAGAGAGAGAGAGAGAGAGAGAGAGAGAGAGAGAGAGAGAGAGAGAGAGAGAGAGAGAGAGAGAGAGAGAGAGAGAGAGAGAGAGAGAGAGAGAGAGAGAGAGAGAGAGAGAGAGAGAGAGAGAGAGAGAGAGAGAGAGAGAGAGAGAGAGAGAGAGAGAGAGAGAGAGAGAGAGAGAGAGAGAGAGAGAGAGAGAGAGAGAGAGAGAGAGAGAGAGAGAGAGAGAGAGAGAGAGAGAGAGAGAGAGAGAGAGAGAGAGAGAGAGAGAGAGAGAGAGAGAGAGAGAGAGAGAGAGAGAGAGAGAGAGAGAGAGAGAGAGAGAGAGAGAGAGAGAGAGAGAGAGAGAGAGAGAGAGAGAGAGAGAGAGAGAGAGAGAGAGAGAGAGAGAGAGAGAGAGAGAGAGAGAGAGAGAGAGAGAGAGAGAGAGAGAGAGAGAGAGAGAGAGAGAGAGAGAGAGAGAGAGAGAGAGAGAGAGAGAGAGAGAGAGAGAGAGAGAGAGAGAGAGAGAGAGAGAGAGAGAGAGAGAGAGAGAGAGAGAGAGAGAGAGAGAGAGAGAGAGAGAGAGAGAGAGAGAGAGAGAGAGAGAGAGAGAGAGAGAGAGAGAGAGAGAGAGAGAGAGAGAGAGAGAGAGAGAGAGAGAGAGAGAGAGAGAGAGAGAGAGAGAGAGAGAGAGAGAGAGAGAGAGAGAGAGAGAGAGAGAGAGAGAGAGAGAGAGAGAGAGAGAGAGAGAGAGAGAGAGAGAGAGAGAGAGAGAGAGAGAGAGAGAGAGAGAGAGAGAGAGAGAGAGAGAGAGAGAGAGAGAGAGATCCACCAATACAATTTTGATCCAATTTGATTTAAACTTTGCAAAAAATCCAGTTAATACAGTAGAACTCTTTTTAACTGAAGTAAACGGGACGGTGACATTTTGGATAATCAATGGATGTTACGATCAATGTCCATGAAAAAACAATTTTTTTCTAAAATAATCTATAATACAGTTGTACATTAATTAATTTATCATTAATTTATACATTAGAATGAGTTTAAGTATTGACTTCACTTGAAAAAGTCTGTAATTTTTTTCTAATTAATCGATGGGCCTTTGTGTACTCTGTTTATAAAGCCAAGACACTGAACCAAAACAACATCTACTTTGTGTGAACTCATTATCATCACCATCTGGATATATCTGAACACACACAGTTCACATGTAGATGTCAGAGACCGTTCAGTGTTGATTGCATAACTGTACTGGGTAGGCTGTCTACATACAGATTACAATTTAAGTTGGTTAAAGGTGATCAAAGTGTGTAGCCTACTGTACTGTTAAATATTTTTATTTATTTTGTATCAATGTCATCTACATACTAAAAGTGCTGTAGGCCTTTTGTGAATCTATCTTTATTCACTTACGCACCACATGGCTGTTTATTGTTTCAGGACTAGGTGCAAGCACTTTTTTATACTGTAGTTACAGTACTACATTTTGTATGTGCTACACTGACAGAACAAAAGAGAAAGGAGGGTGAGCCATTCTAGCCCTTGGCCAACTGTAAGCAAACAACTTACCCATCGGGTCATTCACACTCACATGGCAATATTAGGACTCTGTGTAAGATTATTATTAAGATTATATACTAGAGGAAGGGATAGTTCAACCCCAGGCACTGCAATCGACTGACCTATTGTGCAACTTACCTCTTAAAATACCTAGTTCAGCAGATTGGTGCCCCTAATAAGTTCCAACAATCCACTGACTAGCTCACTCTGCTGAAGATCCCTAGGGTCTTGGAAACCAAAAACCCCTAGCCTCCTACTAGCAAGAGCCTCACAATCATAAATTAAGTTTTTTTTTTTTTTAATTTAATTTTATTTACAACTGAGTAGAAATACCCATCTAGTAATTTACATTTAACAGATTTTTACACTTTGAAGGGATATATCCCATTGATATATTCCTTAGAAACTAATGTCCATCCGACCAGCAAAACCATAAGGTCCAGTGGCTTTGTTCTTCGTGAGCCTTCTAACCACACCAGCCTCAGCCAACAATCCGCGTATCTCCGGATGCTCGTGTTGAGATGCGTTGTCCGTGCTTCTTTGCATACTTTTTTATTTCCTCACTGACCATATCTATTTTCAAATCCCTATGGAGGTTGTCGTTATTTATGTACCATGGTGCATCTACGATGCATCGCAGCACCTTATTTTGAAAGGTTTGTATCTTTTTTACATTTGTCTTCTTTGTACAGCCTCAGAGCTGTATTCTGTAGGTCCACACGGGTTTCAAGACTTGCCTATATATCAGCAGCTTGTTATGGATTGATAATTGGGATTTTCTTCCCAAAAGCCAATACATACTTCTGAATTTTAATTTTAATTAAAATTCAGAAGTATAAATTAAGTGACTTCCAGTTTCCTCCTCCTTCGTGCACAATCTACACACGGTTTCTCCGTGGTATACACCTATCCTGTTCATGTGCACCCTCAGACCACAGTGCCCTGTTATGAACCCCATGATCCTCCTGAGTTGTGCTCTGCCCAGGACATCTGCTGCCCCTTTGATTCCTCCAGAAGGAACTTTGCTTAAGAGACGTTTACTATGGAAATGCCCATGAAGGTTGTCCCATCTTACCTGGTGTTGACATGTAATCCATCCATTAATAGCGGACCTAGTCAACGATAGAGAAATCCCTAAAGCCGGCTCAGGTCCGATAAACTCAGATGCAGATCCAAGTCCAGCCAGTCGGTCTGCCTCCTCATTACCCTCAACTCCCCTATGCCCCGGAACCCAGTGAAGAGTTATCCGGTTATCCCGGGACAGAACGTCAAGGTTCTCCCAACACTCCTAGACCAGCTTGGACTGTATTATAGGACCTGCAAGTGCTTTTATTGCTTCCTGACTATCGGTATGAATATGAATATATGCCTTCTTGAAGCCCCAATCCAAGGACTCTGTGTAAGCCAATAGCTGTATTATATTTTTTTCTGATTTCTGATATCATTTGAGTTAAACTGGGTTTTGGATAACCCAAGTTCGGTTAAACAGGTATTGGACAAATTTGTTACCTACCAAAAACCAATAGAAACCTATGTGGCATAATTATTTTTTATTAATAAATAATATGTCTTTTGGTGGAAGACATAAGAATCAAATTTACAGTATGTATTTTGTGTGTTTATAGCAGTACACTCATCTGTGTGAACAGTCATTGCCTTTCATTTTGTAAACAACGATGTCCACCATATGTCACATGGCAGGGCAAACTACGGCGATGATAACCTTAACGGTTTTTCGCCGGAAAAAAAAGGCAGGGCAAATTCTTTGTGTTTGAATAGTATAAAATATTGGACAATTAAGGTTACAAATTCATATCACTTACAATAAAGTTACTGCAGTGTTTTGTTAATAAAAAAAAACAACAACAACAAAAAAGCAACAGAAAAATAAACAAACGTGACTAATTATTCTGGAAAAGCTGTTATTAAAAAACTTAAGTAAAATTTTTCTTCATAATTATATTATTAAAATATTTTACCTTTTTGTTTTTCAATAAATGTTGTGTGCTTTGGTGATGCATGGGGGATGAGGTTATAGAAATGTTTCACCATAACAGCTTATGATGGTAACTACAGCTGTTGCTTTGAAAATACTATATTGACTGGCAAAGTTTATTGACATTTTTTATGGTGAATATAAACACTAACAAATTAATCATTATTAATTACCATTAAACAGTTAATATTTAAATGTGTTCTGGAATACAAACAACTAAGGTGATTATTATAATTCATTATTTTAATTAATAAGCTGTTTCGTAATTACATTGTGTTAGCTTAGGCAATGTTAGGAGCTGTTAAAGAGATGGTTGGTGGCTGAAGGCTGCAAGGGATAGTGTAAACATTGTTTTTATACAATTAGTGCTGTTTTTATTGTTTACTTCACCTTTTAAATCTATTAGCAGGTTATCCACGGAATGTGTTATCCACGCCACCCTATCCTGCAGATAATTGTGAATCTGCTGTAATTTTAAAGAAAAAAAATGAAAACTTTAAATTGTTTGAAGATTTTATGGTTCAACTACACGTATTATTTTCAGTGTATTTTTTGTACAACAAATGTTCAAAAAAGTTATTAAAACGATTCAAATAAGTTCTTGTCTAAAGAATTATAAACACCTATTGTCAGCTCACGAACACTTATTTAAGCGAACTTTGGTATTCTGTAAGTCTAATCTAATCTAACACAAATAAGAATATAAAATAACTCAGCACTTAAAACTAACATCCAAATAGTCTTCATACCCAATGAATACTAAAGTACTATATCAGGATATACAGTGTGCTCATTTTTTTTGTTGCCACCATTGTAATTTCTGAAATTATTGCAAACTTTAAACGAGAGAATTCATTTACTTTTCAGTGACTGCAAAATATTTGAACTTGAAATCTCGAAAATTTTCTGAAATGGCAACTAATTTTAAAAACACCATATAATTAAAAAAGTTTTTGAATTCTATAAGTGATTTTAATACTTTTTTGTTCTTGAGTAAACCTAACCATTTAAGAGTTAAAGCTCTTAAAAGTTTGAAATAGACAATTTTTGCTCGACAGCATTTATCTACTGCTTGTTTATTTACCTCACACTGTATTGTTGTATCCCATAAGTTATTATCTGAAATAGATAGTCAATATGGTAACAAAAGAGGGGAGTTGTTTCAGCAATAAGAAAAATACATAGATGAGTTAAAAGTCTTGGCTTTGGACTACATTAACTTGAAGTACATAAATATGTCCTTACTGTACTTTTAAAATTAAAAAAAAAAATGAACATATTTTTTTATATTTTTTTGCTATAATCTATATAAGAACAATGGGATCTGATGACTATATCAGGACATGCTTGCAAACTGCCTGCAACAATACACCTATTTCAGCTGTGTTGCCTTTCAGTTATATTAGTGCCCCTTAAGTAATCAAATAACATGTTGTTCATTGGAGTTGCCCTACGACCAAGGAATATTCAAGCAATACATCACTGATAAGTGTGTTTTAAACTTACAATGCATGCAATTTGAACTTACATTCAATAGTCCTGAATATTTCTCCTACAAAATTGCTCGTCTTAATGCCAGGAACCATTTCAAAAAGTAGTTTCACTTTGTTACGGGAAGTGATGTGAACATAAACATCAGTGCCATCTTGGGATTTGCTGTCTGGATCTGGAAAATAATTGCTTTGATTAGCTGACTGAATTACAATTGTAATAATCTGTAACACTATTATCAATCTACATAAAATACAAACTAGTAAAAAATAAAGACTAACCGACTATAAAAATCTATACATTATTAGATATAAAATTTTGCTTAAATAATTTATTAACATCCAGCAACATTTTATAAGAAAAAAATAACGGAAATAAAAATAATAATACAGAAATAATAATAAAAGAAAAGAATATTTGTTCTCTCTATAATGGCAAAACATGTTGGTCCCTTCCCATTCCTAGTAAAAAATTGTTTTGTAACTTTTACTATTAAGACCAAGGAAATTCCATAAGTCTCTTTATAGCGATGATACATGTGCATGCTTTCTATTCTTCTATCGTATTTCTTATATTCTCAGTAGGCCAACACATCATCAAGCTTTAATAGAAGTGTGTAGTGCATCAAGTGAATCAGGTGTTTTGTGACTAGTACATTTTACAAGTAGTGCATTATTTTTGTATACTTTTACAATACAGTGTAATGGCATCTATATAGAAAATTTTATCGTTGAATGTAAAGGTTAAAGTTTTGCAGTCAGAGAAAGGTGTGAAGCAAGAAGATGTTTGCCGAAATTATAATTTAGCTAGTTCTTCTGTTGGCACAATATTGTAAAATAAAAAAGGCCTATAATGAATAGATTCAAGAAAATTCGAAAGTCAGAACTGAAAGAATTGATGAAGCAGTTCTGCAGTAATTTTAACACAATATTGCCTTTATCTCATTGTTACATTATTTATTCATACAGTATTATTTAATAAATACTGTTTTTTTGACTGTTCATCATACAGTTTTATTTCAGTAAGGAAGTAAAGCAATAAAGGAGAAACCAATTTGAATGAAAAGAAAACTGGTTTCTGTTACTATTTTTTAAATTAAAGTTAACATATCCAAAGTTTCCTTGAAACCAATTACGTTTAATCATTTTTGAATTGTGTTTAATAATTCAGGAGGCAGACACAACAAACATGAAAATACTTATTTAACAAAACGTGGTCTGTTTGTATATAATTTAAAAAGATTGTTTATTTTAAAACGATGGAAACCTAATTTAACCTTCGTAGAAGTCTGTGATAAGATAGTGGTTAAATTTGAACTGATAAAAAAAGCCTGGGAAATACGACAAGCTATTCAATTAACATTATTTATATCATAAAAATGTTTTCTTTAACAGTGATATAATTTAAATACTCATTATTAAATTATGTGAAAGTTAATGGAGCCTAGACATTACACCAGCTTTTTCCCATTCAATTAAAATATTTATAAATAATAAAATGAAAAACCACTATATTGTTAGGTGAAAAATAGCACTAAAAAAATTCTTACAAATTTCTGTCTTACAAATATCTGGTTCTGAAGCAATAAAAAAACCAATAAAAAACAATACAACCAAAATTGACTGATTTGTAATAACCTGATTGTACTGGTATTTGTCATAAATGAAAAAAAATTAAAATTTCAGCTCTATCAAATTTGAAATAAAAAAAATGTATGGAATAAGGGGTATGTTTAAAAACAAAACAAAAAAAATCTGATAGCAGTTTATGTCGTCTACTCAATTTAGCAACAAACCTTAATTTGATATGTTACACTTGTGTTATGAAACTTCATTTATGAACATTTTAGCAAACAGATTATTAGAATTTAGGCAGATTTCCTGGGTTGAAACTAACACTACTGAATAACATTACATTAAAAAGAAAACACATTGATACACAAAAATGAAACAGCATAAAAATTGACTTTTCATAATAGCTTACACTGAAAAATCCATAAATGGTTCATTATCCAGGAAAATCCATTATTATTAGAAAATGGCGGGCAATTAAAATCTTAATAAATTCTTATTTTACACTTTTTTGAAAATCAAATTTCACCGTATTGCATGCATTGTCAATACCTGTATAAATTAAGATTCTAAATGTTATTAATTAAATTATAATGCTGATACACGGGTGAAAACATATTTTTAAAAAATAGTAATATTTTTTAATATTTTCAATGCGAACCATTTTTAAATAAATGCATGAACGTATTTTTCTGGGTAACTAACACCTAACTACAGTACGACATTGTTAATCCGAATTAATTGGAACAAAATCTCTTCTGGATTATCAAACTGTTTGGAATTTCAAAATAAAGTAGAACATCAAGGGGATCGCCTTGTCTGTAGACACAATAATCTGAGTAATTGATGTCTACATCTAAAATATTAAAACAACAGTACAGTATGTATACATATACTCAGTACATGCCTGTGAGTTTTCAGTGGTCATGATGTATAAATAAAACATAAGACTGGTGCAACACTAAAAATTATGATTACATTTTATATATATATATATATATATATATATATATATATATATATATATGTGTGTGTGTGTGTGTGTGTGTGTGTGTGTGTGTGTGTGTATTTATTTATATGCATTTAAGTACAAACATAAATGTCACTCAAATAATTTGAATTTTAAATATATAGTAGATTTACTGTAACAAGTATTCGATGAAGAAATCAAAAATTTTGTTCTGTTAGTGCTCGTTTCTGGCAGCTGAATCTCGCAATCTTTTCAATGATAGAAACTGAATTGTGCCATTGCAGATGCTCAAACCACTTCAGCAACTTGATGCTGCCTTTTCAAAGCACTGGAAAGCCTCACTGTTACCATTTTTATTGTTTTCTTCATCCTCTTCTGTAGCAGCACTTTGCACCTGTTCACATATTGCTTTGTCTGTAGGAACCCTGTAATCTGCGTCACTTACATCACAGACAAGCCAGTCTTTTATGTTTTCACTAATATAATCCTCAAATCCTGGAGCCTCCTTCAATACCACAGTAACTTTAGAAATATCTAGACTGCATTCAGTTGTTAGGGACACTTTCAATGGCAATATTGCTTCTTCAGGAGAAAGGTTCAACCAGGCTTTTAACAATGTGATATAATTGACGAAATACCATACGTCTACTGCCATGTAGCTGGTATCTTTGAGGCTAACTTTCTTACACATTTCTTGGATGGATTTAGCGGTGTTTTCATTGCTTAGCAACAACGTCTGCTGCTTGTGGTAATATCTCTTGAAGGCTTCAGTAACACTTTGATCAATCGGCTGAAGGATTTACGTTATATTAGGCGGGACGAAAACTACAGTGAACATGTTATATTCCATTTACAAAAGCATTTCTGAAGGATATTTGATGAAATACCATATGTCTTCTGCCATGTAGCTGGTATCTTTGAGGCTAACTTTCTTACACATTTCTTAGATGGATTTAGCGGTGTTTTCATCGCTTAGCAACAACATCTGCTGCTTGTGGTATTATCTTTTGAAGGCTTCAGTAACACCTTGATCAATCAGCTGAAGGATTACATTAGGCGGGATGAAAACTACAGTGAACATGTCATTTTCCATTTGCTAAAGCATTTCTAAAGGATGTGACGAAGCATTTCTACAACTAGCAAAACTTTGTCTGCTTTTTCTGATATTTTTTTCTATTTCATAGATAAAAACAGTTTTATATTAATTAGTAAAGAGTTTGCTGTCCATCCATCCATTTCTCTAATTTTTGTAAATAAGAGGTAGGTTTTTCTATTTCCTTCAAACATCTTTGTTTTTGTGATTTGCCTGTCAATAGTAAAAGCAGCCTGTTTCTGCTGAAAGCGATAGTGCATATCCAGGAACCACTATTACAAATTTAGAAACTAAGAATTTGGTTGGCATTTTTTTTCAATACAGACTAATTTTATTGAAATTTCATATATTCAATCTGTCATAACATTCTTATCTACCATTTCTCTGAATGTTTTTGTTTGGAAAAAACATTACATATAAGTCAATTCAATGCTGACGAGTACAGCTCAGTTTATGTTCAAAATTAGCATTCCGACTTCTTGTGTGTTCAGTTCATTTCGCCCATTACAATCACTTAATTAAAAAGAGCTCAGATATGAATGTGATATGGTAGGAATCGATTATTTTTCAGATAATTAAGACATAAAACAAGGTAAATGATATTTTTAGGCCTACACTAATTTACTGCTCATATAAAAGTGTTCTACTTTTAATACGTTCAGACAGTACAAATATCTAGGAATTGCCACTTCTATTTGCTTAAATCGGAACCAGAATAACGCTGAACAGACCTTACAGTACTGACAAGGTCAATGACTCTGTGACACAATGAAGAGAGATTGGAGGTGGGAAGGCACTATAGCGTATCTGCCAGTCAAACTTAGAAACACTATGTTCAAACTTTTGTGCATTTTATCAAAGTGCATAAAATTCAAAATATAGCCTATACAATACAAATTTAATATCTACCTGTATAACCATTATCCAGCTGACCAGTATTCAGATAATTGATACCCCAATGTAAACAGATAGACTCTTTTGTATAAGTAGACATTTTCATAGTACTGGCTAAAATCGTTCATAATTCCGATGGTTACAGAAGCAGAGTAAATGAATCAATTTGTTCAAAAAACAACACAGACAAACTGACACACACTTATACAGATGATAAATTTGGTAAACAACAATGTTTGTTTCATAAGCACACACACAGAACAATGCTTAAGGTCAGTGGTCTGATGTGAATGATAGAGATAAGCAGCGATGGTAAATATTTTCAAAAAATCAATGTTTTTGTTAATGTATTAATAAGCAGTAGATATTTTTTATATATCAATAGTTAATGATCGATGTTTTATACAATGTTTTATAGATTTCTTCACACAAAATCTTTTCTACGAATTTTAACTGTTTTATAATCAAAAACAGTTAATATGCCTTGGGTACCATAAGGCATTTTTTCACCTTTTTAAAGTGAAAAATTATTAAACAATAAGTTTTATTATGTTTTTCCTTAATGTTCAGGAATCATCAGTGTTGGCTTGATTTTGACCCTCTATTCTTCCAATAACTTCCTCTAATTTTTCTAAAACATCAAAATACTTGATGTTACATATTACCATCAATGTTCAACGACATACAACTAGTGCTCCAATGTTTAGAGCATGGCGAATTTTACAGTAGTGTTTTTGACGATCTTAAACAAATATTCAATTTTTTTTGCCAGATTAGCATCTTGTTTATTAGCAGTCCAGATTTTTGACATTTGAATTATTGACACCCTACTGTATTACCAAAACTGTAAATGTTATATAGAGTACTAACACATGTATAAAATTTTTAGACCCATCAAAACAAGTTCTACAGATTAGGAATAAGTGATTATCCAATGACTTGATTCTTTTTGTGAAGGCTATTCCGATAATTCATTTTTCAATGAAAACTGACTAGTAATGAAGAAATCAATTTGTAGAGAAGGAAAATAACTTAATTTCTTGTTAAAGTAGGTTAATGAAATTTAAACTCTACTCTAATTGTATATAATTTAAAAACAATTGTTAAATTTAACAACAATCTAAATGTTTAGTTGTACAAATCTGGGATAAAACTGCCAGCTTTTATATTTGAACTGATAAAAAGCTTGAAAAATAAGATACGCTATTCAATTAGCATTATTTATACTATAAACAATTTTCTTTAATAGCACTAGTTTTCTTTAAAATATGACAGTGAAATTAGCATAATGACTATTAAAAGATTAATATTTTTTTTAAAACAGCTTTTGCCTCTTTCATGGTAATTTTGGCGTTAAAATTTACTTGTCCATCCTTATGAGATACAATAAAAGATCATTTTATATGGAACATCTGACAGAGAGCTACAATTTTATAGTTTTTTTTCTTTTTCCTATTATTAAGATAAATTAGTTTACCTTTTTTAAAAATTTTTACCAGTTTCTTATATGTATCTGAAAAAAGTAAAATAGAATATGTATTTAAATTAATGTTGGCATTTTAAATATCTTTTTCTTGGTTATTGTAAAATCTTAGACAAAGATTTTGGCTGTTGTAAATTTGCATTCTTTTTTTTAAAATAGTAAAACGATAAGGAGGTGAAACAAATATTTTCTAAAATAAATTGCAATCTAATACAAAATCTTTGAAGAAATTATTACTGGTTATAATTAAATGTAGATATTTTTTTTAAATTCCTAAAGTAGATTTTTTCATTAAACATTTCAGAAAACATCAGAGTTGTGGAAATCTAAACAATTTACGTTTTTACCATATTGTTTAAATATGACAGTACTGTATTAAATTTATGGTATTGAGATTTTTTTAAAACTTTGTTAGTGAAAAGTTAATAGAAAACTTAGAATCGATTAACTCACCTATTTCACATTTGAATTCTAAATCTATTGGTAATACTCTTTCTATCGTTAAATCTGTAAATGTTGATGGTGGTATCTGTGATGAAAGAAGGACGAAGAAAGCATAGTTTGTGTCTCTTTCAACCAATGCGAGAATCCTCGAAGTACGCACCCATCCTTGCATTAGGCTGGCATCATGCGTCTAATTAAATTAAGACTGACAATTCAATTTGAATGTGAATACCATAAATATTTATTGAAACTTTTTATCAGAAAAGGAAGTACAATGCAAGTCAATAGCACAATTTTAATATAAAGAACCTTTTTTTAGAACTTAAACAACCAAAAGCCAAACAAAAAATTAAACACAAAAGTGGTTTGAGTTTTACCTAATTTTAAAAGTATATTAAAAAAATTGATAAAAACATTCAAAATTTTATTTAAATCATAAATTACATTCATGATTTAGTATAACTGAACCCAGAAAAATTTTAAATTTTTTAAAATACATGTTAAAAGTGGTGGTATCACTGAAACCATTTTCTCCTCTTTCTACCCCTTGAGTGCAAAACACTCACAATTTATATTAAGTAAATGCTTTCCCATAAAACAAATGTTGGTTCATAACGTGAGGGTGTTCATAAAAAAAATGATGTACTGAATTTACTTATAAACAACTGAATATGAGTAAAATTCAAGAAATCTATTTCAAAAAATTACATGTTCTACTTTCCCCTGAGAATCACTGATTTTTCAAGTAGTAGTTTATTTACACTCTTGCATGTTTCTTACAACTGCCTGTATTTTTTCTGATGGCTTCTAAACTAGAATTTGATAATGCCAATATATATGAATAATAATTTATAAATAAAAGAAAGTAATGTATACAGTTCTTTTACAATTAATTTTAAATTTTATCAATTTGTAATTCAGAAAAGTCCTCCTCTTTCGAACTCACAATTATAAATGTATGGCTCATATTACCTTCTATTGTGGCTAAGCCTACTTGAGATTACTTTAAATTTACCAATCATTGATATTCTTGGATAGAAATTCCATTCTAAACATATGTATTTCTTGTTGGTGTTCAATCATTTATTCAAATGTTATATTTTTGGTTTTACTAGAATGAAATTCTTTTATACTTTATTATGTCTCTCATCATTCCTTTTGTAGCCTAATTTAAACTCAACTAACTTTTTATAATTATTTAATAATATTTTTTTTGTAATTGTAATCATATATCTGCCTTCTGTGTGTCAATACACCTTTACATTAACTATAGCTTCACTGGTTTACCTAAGGCCTATTACTTAACCTATATCTTCTATTTTATTTTTCATACAAAACAAACAAATAAAATTAAAATTTTAATAGGTTTGCCTTTAAAAATCATGACACTGCATATTAATTATCTCAAAGTATTTGATAAAGTTTAGCATTGGTCTCCAAATTATAAAGAGATCCAACATGGTTGAGTGTTTCTATTATGTTAAAGGTATGATAATGAATGTTCTTGTCTTAACAAAATTGCAGCAGGCATTCCAAAAAAAGAGTGTGCCATTGTTACACTTGCTCTATATAAGATATATGTTCCAATCTCAGCTAATGTAAATGTTGCAATATGTGCATGATGACACTTCAATAATAGCCATTGGAATAACTGCAAAAGATGGTACAAATAATACACAAATTTCTATTAATACAGTGAGCAGTTGGACTAAACGAAGAATAAAACTGAATGAGACAAATATTAATTTTGTTGCGATAATTATGTTACCCGTAATAAATTGATACACATAGAATATAAGTCCTGCGTGTTCCTTAATGCCTAACTGAAATGAAAGGAATATGTTAAATAAAAAAAAAAAAACATGAATTAAATCTGAAATATGAAAGCATGCTCTGGCTTGTGTCGAGAAATTCAGTTTAAAATAAACTGATTTACAGCTACAATTAATTAAACCAATTTGGATGCAGGGTGTACAATTCTGGTACAAAACAAAAAAATGTGAATATCAAACAGAAGTTTTAAAATAAAACACTACATAGCTACATAGTAAATTTTCCATGCTGCATAAGGAATGATGACTTGCACAGGGATTTAAAGACATATTTCATCAGCAAATAATAAAACAAAACACTGAAAAACATGCCTCAGGTTTCCGCAGCACACAAATTTAGAAATTAGAAGAATTTTGGACAATTTAATGTAACACGGAATGTATTATTATAGTAAGGCATGTATCTCAAATTTGTTATTTAATTTGATTTATTTAATTTGATTTATTTAATTTAACAAATATCACTATTTGTTATTTAATTGTTTGGATTACAGAGTAACATAAAAATTATTCCGTTAAACTACAACACAAATTAAGATAAATAAATTACTTAAAAGATCTTTACTTTAGTTATTTTGCCCACTCAGAAATTATATACAACACATAATGGTAGTGAGAAATAAAGGATACTACAACAGCATGTTCTCCACCACTTAGCTTGGATTGAACCAGTGTAGACAGATCTGTGTTAGACATTTTGCATTAACAGTTGACAGAAACCTGAAAAGCAAAAGTTATATTTAAATAACATGATCAAATAATAAGTGATTTGCATCAGTTTTTATACAGGATTAGGTATATTTGCATATGTTTGTATAAGCTACACTACTGTAAATATAAGTTTATGTACAGTACAATTATTACGTTTGTTTTGTGTGAAAAGCATGTCAATTAGAGGAAAGTTCTCCATATACAGAGAATAAAGGTGCATAGGTATATGTCAGTAAAGGGGTAGACCCTGCCTCTTTACATAGGATGGCCTTGTTTGTTACAGTATGAATGAACGATTCCATATGGTCCATGACCTTGTAGTGCACAGAAGCTATAGCACAGTACACGGCACAGTTCACAAGAAATCTTGTGGATTTTTATTTATAGTTGCAGTTGTGAATTTATACAAAAGTAATAATGACTTTAAAGTTGACCTGATTAAGAAGAAGTAGTTTGAAGATAGGTAATGATTTGTATAACACTTGTTTATTTAACTATCTTGCTTTTTAAATATAGATTTTCTAAGTTTTAGAATTTATTTCTTAATTAATAAAATACATAAAATTTTTAATTTTAATTTTAATTAAAAGAAAAGAATGTCAGTTCAAATTATCCTTGGAATTAATGCATATATGTTCAAAACAGATAATATTTCCTTTTAAATTAGCATTACAGCTCTAAACTGACATATTTGTTTAGATGTCTGTCTAAAAAAAAATAATTAAAAAAATTTTCACTTACACAGTGATATTTATACTAATGGAATATTCTTTATAGTTTTGTAAAGGAATAAGAAGGGAAGGTAAAAATTTACTTTTTATTTTTTTAGTAAAAACTATTTGTTAAATGCATAAGTACAACTTGTATGTAGTCTGTAGCATACAAACAAAATATGAGGGCCTACAACAAAACAAGTTTTCGTTTAGAAAAATATTTCTTAAAGGAGAAATAATTACATAACTACATATTTGTTTATAATTATTGTCAATATTATATGTATTATTTATTGTATGTCTATTTTACTATGCTTATTTTACTATGAAGTATGCTTCCAATGTTTTTTATTTGATTGAATAATTACTTAGCATACTTCATTTTGTAAGGCTTATAATTTATTTTATAAACAATATATATTACTTTATAAATAATATATGTTATTTTATAAATAACTGTAAATTATTTAATGATAACTAGTCTGCTTTGAATTTTATTGAAATGATTGTGTACGTAAATACAAGGCAATATTCCCCACTATGCTAGTGTCTAAAGAGCAACATTTTCAGAGGTGCAAAAAAAATTCTTAATGGATAAAGAAAATAAGCATAAGAAGCATTTTGTGGACTTGAAGAGTTACTGCACAATGAAACTTAAAGAGGAAGAAGAGACTAGAAGGTCTAAACTCTGAGAAAAGAAGAGAAGTTAAAGACAGGCCTAGGAACTCCTAGGAAACTTTGATGGGAGCAAAGATCTATAGTAGAAATAAGATCTTTTTCGTAAAAATAAGCTAAGACTGCTGACAAGTTTTCTTATGAGATATGGTACACTTGAGACATCTTAGGAATATTGGCTTAATAGAAGATCCAACTTGCAGATACTGCAAGAGAGAAGAGACAACTCCTTATCGGGATGTTAACAATTAAAAGTGAGGAATCTACCTACCTTGAAACCTCTCCAAAGCCTGGACTTCATGAAGAGGCTAAAACTGGATAAGATACTGTAACTGAAAGTCTCAAGAGTAAAGGAAGGGGGTATACAATAGATGTACAAAGGTCGCAGTATGCTTGTACTACCTAACATTCATTCATGAAATATAGATTTATGTATTAACTTATTTGTGCAGTTGTGTGATTAAAATTATATTTTATTTGATATAAAATTATTACATTACACAAACCAACTATGCTTATCCAATATTATACAATTAACAATTTTCAAAAATCTCTAATATATCATTTTTGAGTGCTAAAAATTCCATATTAATTATAAAAATGAGTAGCTTATGTCTGCTTAGAAAAAAAATCAAACAAAATATATTATTGTCAAACTCCTAGTGTCCATGCACAATAGGATAAAATGCCACTTTTAGGGGTTAAGTAGAAGATCTGCACTTTGCTACTTTGTCCTTTTAAAATAAAGATAATTTAACTCAATCACTGTGATGGATGCATAATGAGGGTCAAAATAAAAGTCTCTGATATTGTTCAATTTATCTGCTGAATTTTGAGAGGTCCCTACACTGAAACAAATATAACCTATAAGCTTAAGTTAAAAATAAGCTGTAAAGAGGAAGGTGATTGTCTATTTACTATTTAGTTACAAACAACTTAGTAATAGTTTCTGTACTGATATAGGGCCTCAATATGTATTTTATTTTTGCTTTCTAGTAAGAGACTGACATATATAAAAAACTGGATCAACAAGATAATGAAACAAACGATAAAAGAAGAGTATCTTATCTCACAACATTTAATAGATCTGGCAGTACGGTGCAAGGAAAGCATCACTTTAAAGGTAATCAGGTTGAATTTATCATCCATTTTCATTTAGGTAATAACAACAGATAAACATGTTTAAAAAGTCAAAAAGCAAAAAAAAGATGAAATTTAATTTTCATGCATACCATGTCAGTTTGGTTAGGTTATCAAGACTAGCATAACCTATTTTACTTTTGGCTATGTATGGAAATAATGTTGTTTTTCAAAGTTAGCATAAAAAACAACTTATCTAAGTACAGAAAGTTGCTTGTGACTGCTAAATAATGCATAATTATTTATAACAAATTTTCTATTAGAAGCAAATTAAATATAAAATAATTTCAGTAGCCTAGGCTTACTGACTTATTTAGATATAAGTTTTATTCTAAATCTACGCCTACAACATGGACTAGATTACATTGTGGTAAAAGTAACAAAACAAAGTATTAGGCCTGGACAGACATAAAAAACAATCAAGATTCTCAAAAATTTTATTCACGTTTACATTTGTCATAATATGTTATGTAAAATGTATCAGGACATTTTATGAATTTTGGTTATTAAATTTATTCTGAAGTTTATAAACTGTAGTCTAGACACAATAGTCTATTCCTTGCTATTGAAAACGAGTACAAATGATACGAAAACTGTATATGCTTATTTGAATATACAAATACCTCAATTAATTAGATGCAGGTCTTAAAGTCAAACACATTTTACCACTTTTCTGTCATTTTTAAGGTATGATATCACTAACAGAATATAAACTATTAGGCCCTAAATCAACTTTAATTTTTAATGGAACATAAAAATCAACAACTAACAGCTGTGCATCTACAATACTAAAGTTTTTACTGTTTCTGTTTATAGTGTCTGGTGTTTGGGTTAAGGCTACTAATCAGAGGTAATAAAACGGTAGTTAATGAACAAAAGTGAAAACATAGTTCACACAAGACACAACACAACCTAAGTTAAAGTAAAGGAATAAGCTGTAGTTTATCTATGGAATATACTATATATTTTTTTATTAGGGATATATTGTTGTACTTTGTAATTAAAATATAATAGTAATTTTTATCTTGTATTGTTACAATGTAACTCAAATTTTTTTGTTTAAATTTATTTTATAATGTTATGTAATTAATAACATTTATTTATTTTTTTTGTCATGAATTGTATTGCACTTATTACAATGAATGATATCCTTGAGTCTATAATACAGATTCAAGAATAATATCAAGGCGGTTTTTAATATTACAAGCATGATTTTTTTTAACCGCAATAGATGTCACTTGTAAGCAGTTCCAAGGATGGATCAAGACTTCAGTAGTTCATTATGGAAAAAGAGGTTCAAGGGGAGTAGGAATATAGACTCCTGTTCCATCCATATTTTTTCATTGTTCACTTTTGTATTTTTCAGTTTTTGGAGCTTAAAAACGAATTTTTGTTATATAGAATCTCTATTTTTTTTTACCAGTTGTTAGGTTTATGTTCATTTTATAGGTGTTATGTCATAGTCAGCCTTTTCACTTCAAATGGTTTGACTAAGGCAGTTTAATATTGCATGGGTAATAATTATGGTAGTAAATATGAAATAACTCACTCCTATACATTAATACATATTAATTAGCAATTAAAAGTGAAAGACGAACATTACAATGATAAAAGCAAAATAATTTAAAATGTTTTCTTAGCAAATACATTATGTAAACCAGATAAAACCCTAACAACACTAGTGATGCATATGTGATTTGATTTATATATATATATATATATATATATATATATATATATATATATATATATATATATGACTAGATACTTTCTCACATCTCTATCCCATACAAGGCAAGTAAAAGTGTCAATCAAAAGGGATTGGAAGGGAAATCTGATTTTTTAAACTCTTTGCTCTCGATTATGGCTTTTAAAATATGTTCTCTGGGGTTAGATGACCAGTAGTACTGCCACAGCCATATATCTTTCTCTACCTGGAATATTTTGCATTGGTTATGTTCTCCTATTGGATTTCACTGTTCTCGATTTCATAAGTTAATTTCTTTATGGATGTTAATTGTTCTTATTCTACAAGCACTAAGGTTTTGAATTTTGAATGTTGATCTTTCAACTAAACATTATATCTTGAAAATCACCATCAACCATAGTTAAAAAAAAAAAAAAAAAAAAAAAAAAAAAAAAAAAAAATAATGCATTGCCAAATGGAGTAATTAATACTCCTTTTACAGTTTGGAGTTTTGCAGTAGTTTCAAATTTTATATTTCACAATGTGATAAACAAACTGATGGAATATTGCAGAACAACCTGACAGATAAGTGAAATAGTGAACATCCAAGTATAGTTTCGCATCATTGTTGTCAGAGTCAAATCATTACATCGCAGTCACAAAACATGCAACATATAAATGCTAATTTATGCATTTTAAATGTTAATAATGGTGAATTTAGATTTTTTAAAAAATTGAAAGATAAATATATATAAATTTAAAAATTGTTTAAATGTATATCATTTTAAAACAGTTAAACAGACTGTTGAGTAAAGAACAAGTAAAAATTTTGATGCCAAAATTTAAATCAAATTGCATCAAAATTGCAAGGCTAAAGTGCCAACACACATAGACACAAACACACACACACACACAAAATTATATATAGTCTATATATATATATATATAGTGTTGTAAGTGTAAGTGTGTGTTAGACTCGGGTACCGCGAGGGACATCTAAATCCTCTCAATAGTTGCAGCTAGTCTGCACCCCCTGCGGGGGCAATAGAGTAGAAAAGAATTATATAGTCTCTCTCTCTCTCTCTCTCTCTCTCTCTCTCTCTCTCTCTCTCTCTCTCTCTCTCTCTCTCTCTCTCTCTCTATATATATATATATATATATATATATATATATATATATATATATGTAGAGAGAAAGAGAGAGAGAGAGAGAGAGAGAGAGACTATATAATTCTTTTCTTTCTACTCCTATACCCCCGCAGGGGGTGCAGACTAGCTGCACCTATTGAGAGGATTTAGACATCCCTCGCGGTACCCGAGTCTAACACACACTTACACTTACAACACTATACTTATGACTTTAACACTTTACACTTACACTTACATTTCCCTAAATGTATAATTTCCCTAGGTGATAATAGCCTCAATATGCTTTTCGCCTTAAAATAACAATAAAAAAAAAACTCTGAAAAAGTGATATTTAGAATTTAGAATCATAGCTCATATGTCAAGGTCCTGAGTTTGGGGCTTACTATGGTGGTTACTTCATACTTCAATAACTAATTCTTGAAATGGGAATTCCTTTAAAATAAAATAGAAAACATAACAAAGAAATTATTGTTAACAAATCAAATATAAAAATTTACGTCAATATATTATTGAACCTGTTAAGGGAAAGAAAATTGAACTTATTAAATTTGAAGACATTATAACAATATTAACATATTATTTATTAGTACTATAGCTGTGTTTTATGTTTCTTACATTCAGATTTTTCTGTCACTTGGATATTTTTCTTTATTACGTTTACAATAATTGTTTGCTTTATAATAATATATGATTGATAAGAACAAAATGAATCAGGACGAATACGTGGGATATAAACATATTTAAAATTCTATTATAATATTGCTTTAAACTTGTAGAATAAGAAATGTATAACATTTTGTGATTTCATTAGCATGAATATTTAAATTATACCAAACATAAATAATTTGTGCTTTCTCGCTATACAAAGTATGGTGATTGAGGAAAAAATAGGACTTGAGATATGAAAAGGTTGGATATGTTTCGGTTTTATAAAAATAAATGTTTCCTAAAAGCTTAAAAAGGTTGTTAATACAAATTATATAAATTCAAGTACTAATTAATGTCCTTGAAAGAGGGTTTAACATTTAGTAAATCAAACATAAAAATTTATGTCAATATATTATTGAACCTAATAAAGGAAAGAAACTGGAACTTATTAAATTTGACGACATTATAACAATATTAAAATATTAGTACTGTAGTTATGTTTTATGTTCTTTACATTCAGATTTTTCTGCACTTGGACTATTTTTCTTTATTACATTTAAAATAATTGTTTGCTTTATAATAGTGTATCACCTATGCTTTTCCACCTGTAATATAATCATTATTGCTCATAACATTTGTAATACAATAACACAGTTTGATATTAATCTCGCTGGTACATAATTATTGACATTACAATCAGATTTGACACTAATATATTCTTAATGCTTTGCAGGCTATATAACCTAGGTTCTAAGCTAACAGACAAATAAATGTATTACTGTTGTTTAAAATGATATGTAACATATTTGTTATATTACTATTATTTCATCATGTTGTTAGTTTTCATCCTTTTGTAAGTTACCTATTTAGTAATATTATACTGAAAACTTATGTAACATATTTAAGTTAAAATCTAACAAAGTTTTATATAGATATAACTATTGTATTTCATTTACCAAAGTATATTTGGCAACTGTAATGTAACAAAAAGATTTATAGTACTATTACAAAGTTTAAAACAATTTCTGATCCAACTTTGTAATCATAAAAGTTAATACTTTTTTGTCTTAAGTGTTTAGTTTTCTCAGACAATTTGTTATTTTTAAAAATATACTGTATGCTGTTATTCCTCTAAAATAGAACTGTAGACTTAATGGTGAAGTCAGAATTACTTAGGGACATTAGTCCTTATAATACTAGGGAGTCTACAATACTTGACAAATTGAAGAAAGGCTTATGAAGGAAATTTTTAAAAAATTTTCGTAAAAAATTTAAATAGTAAAAGTTTTTTCAAGTCTTTTGCCAACAAATCCAGAAAATCAAAACCAAAAATCAAAATTTGATTTATATTAATTTTTTATTTTATTTTTAAAGTAATACATACAAACTCTATATTCTCATAAAACTTAACCAGAGCCATGACATAAAAAAGTGAAGACACTTTTTCTTCTTGGAAAAGAACATTTTAACTTTTGGACATGTATATTTAGAAGATACTATAATCAGTATATCATATGTCATATTTACAGTATTAGTAAATGCTTGACAATGCAATATTCTGGGCTCATATCTGAGTATACCACAGGAATGTTTGGGATGCCAATACTAAATTTGCAGCCCAAATGTTTACTTGACTTAAATGTTTAAGTCAAGGATAGTTCACATTTTTAATTTCAATTAAAAACTGAACAAAATCAATTAAAGTGATGAATAACTTAATATATTATGTCATGGTGTGATATTAAGAAACAATAATTGTACTACTTTAAGGCACCACTTAAGAAGGAAGTGAACACAATGGCTTATCAAGATTGTCCTTCATTACCTCCAACTGTTGTTATACGAAATAACCTAACTATATCTGCTACTGGGAAAGGTAAAACTTCTGTGAATGGTGTCATAACTGTCTCTGAAGATGTAGTTCTGGATAGTGTAAGTATACTAGAACGGGTTCAGTTATAAGTTAATTATTCTTAATTTGTCATTGCTTAAGCATTTTTAATTTGCATGTTTTCTCTTAGAGAAAAGCAAGGCATGCAGCTATTTTGCTAACACAGTAGTAGCAAATTACCCATACTAATTTTTAATCTTTCATTTTTTTAATAAATTGATTTCACAGTCATAATCAGATTCAAATAGGCATAAATTAACATTTTAAACTTTCAAATTACAGCAGAAATAAGAAAATACTCTAACCACCATGTTGATGGTGAAATCAGATTTTCAAAAAAAAATTACATGAATGAATGAAATTTTAGAGTTACTATTACAATGTGACCTTTTTAGATTTATTGTGCCCTCTTTCTATATTCCTGAGATGCTTATTTACGCCACCCTCTCCAGTCCTAGTCTCTTTATAAAGTCTAGAATTTGGAGAGGAATCAAGATGGTTAGTGTAAGTATACTAGAGTGGGTTCTCTTAAAAATTAATTATTCTCAATGTTTCACTTCTCAAAGACTCAAAGTCACACCCCACTTTCGATTGGTGATTACCTATTTCATTATTAAGGTGCTTGTACTGCTGATTCCCTTTCAATTTGTCTTTCTCTTGACTCTTATTATCATTCATTTAGGAATAGAGACTGTGATAGGCAATAATTTATTAAAGTTATTTAAAAAACTGTTTATGTAGTTTTGGAATACCCTTTGGCAAAAAGGTACCTATATCAAAGAAAGTTTTGCAAATTTGATGCTCAAAAATACAGGTTTAACTTATTATGTATATGTTTAAAACATTATATATGTTAAACCCTCCTCTGATTATTTATTTGGAGCAATGGCTGCTCCAATACAAATTTTTATAAAAAATCGTTTGTCAGAAATTAAAATTTTTACAATTATGAAATAACATTTTTTTTGAATTTCTATCATTTTAAAATAAATAGACCAAAATATTTTTACTGTCTTAGCAAAGCATGTGTATTCAGCTATTATAGTTTATTATAAATGATTTAAAAACTCTAAACACATTAGATGAGAAAGTTTTATTGTTTGTTATTGTTATAAAAACAACTGTTAACATTGTTACTGTTATTGTTATTTAAAAGTTATGTTTTGAAACTGAGCAGTATTAATATTTGAAAAAACATAACAGTCATTGTTTTGCCTGACATTAGTTTTTATTAACAGTAAGGAGGATTGAAACAAAATAAATATTTAAATAAAAATCTTTTATTTTTTAAAATAATATTTTATTATTTTTATACAACTGGTGGGTAATGCCCCCTT
The DNA here is from genome assembly GCA_022606455.1 of Callitettix versicolor. Taxonomy (NCBI): domain Eukaryota; kingdom Metazoa; phylum Arthropoda; class Insecta; order Hemiptera; family Cercopidae; genus Callitettix; species Callitettix versicolor. The sequence goes on along the minus strand of CM040183.1, from coordinate 73,720,850 downwards.
ACTCCCTCTTTATGTCTTTCCATGTGTATTACAGAGGTTTTGCTTCAACTGGCCAGCTTTTTCTTGTGCAGTGAGATCCCACTCATTCTATTTTACATTCTTATTCATTGGAATACCTACAAGTAGCTAGGGAAATTAAGTCAACCCATACAGAGCCCTGCATGCATGGGTAAGACTAAGATATGTTCAGAGGTCACAACGTATTCTAGAGCTCCGTTTAATACACCATTAGATTGGAGTAATTCACTCCATCTGCACACATTGCTTTACACTTAAGAGTTAGCCAAGCTATGTAGAGTAGTGAATGTGTGTGTACATGCGTGAGAATAGTTTCAGCTAGATGTATAATGAGATTGCCAAGCCCATCAGCTGCTTACTTCAGCTGTCTCCACCAGAAAAATTGTAAAATAAAATTTTTTTAAATGATTGCTATTTTAAAATGACCTTGTGTAAGCTATTAATAAAATCAATTTTTGTGCCAATTTTAAATAAAAATTTGACTAAAACTATAAACACTGTAGTGCTAAAACACACACACACACACACACACACACACACACACACACACACACACACACACACACACACACACACAAATATACAAAAAAAATTATAAAACCGTCAACATTTTATCTGGCGCTCAGTATCAGTCTCATTTCAATTTCCAAGTCTGAGTCATACCATGATGGCTCTTCCATTAGTTCATTTTTTAAATGAAATTTCATTAAAACATCTGCATCAGGTATAACATAAAAATAGTTATTGTGCAAACATTATATGAATTTAGCGAGAAATTAAATTTTTAATACAATCACAATAATTTGATATACTACATATTTGTGTGTATTAACACATAAATCTTAATTTATTTGCCAAGATTGTAAAAAAAGTAATAATATTATAATGGGATTTGAACTTAATTTATGACAAAACTTTATAGCATTGCAAACTCTTCAAGTAGCTTATAAGAAATATACAAAGGATTTTGTGTAGCTAAGTCATTAGGATAGCAGGTAGTTCGCATGAACTTGGACTGATTCGCAAGTTCATATCTAGTTACTATAATTGGTTTTCCATTTGTTGAAAAAAAACAAGTAATGCTTTTATTTTGCAGTTAGTACTTAAACTGTACAGTTGTGGTGAACGAAATACTATTCATTTAGAAGATTGTGAGTTTTTCTTCAAAGTGGTCAAAGACAATCCTTGTGTTCTTCATGAAGACAAATCTCAATTCTGGGCTACAGTGATAAGTAGCATTAGTCCTTCTATATTGTGCGTGAATGGAAAAATATTAAAGGTACTTTACAAAAGAATAATATTACAAATATATTATTTAATATTTCTTAATATAAAAAGTAATATGGGCTGCTGATCTTTTATACAATGGACTGGCAAAGAATGAACAAGAACCAAACAAGTACATTATGAAACACACATACAATTATGAAATGTGTCACACTATGTACAAAACAATACTTTATTGCTGAATCATATGTTATAATGCTAAAGATGTAAATATATATTTTGATCAGTAATATTGTACTTTTCCCTGTCTATTATAGTTGTGATAAAAACCAGCCCTGAAACTGCCATAGAAGTCCAAAACTCAGTTTAAAGCACATTTTTATTAATTTTAAACATTTGTTTCTTACAAAGTTAAGTTTTATTCTAAGTATAGTTATAAAAATAAGGTTTTGTTAAGCTGATGGAAAATAGAAGCCTATAGACCTATGTAATCAAATGAACACACCAAATTTTGACTGAAACTCTAATAGATTTTAAAGTTATGATCACCATATATATTATTTCTTGAGTCAACATCCCTTTTTCTCAGCACGTACAGGCACAAATGAGGTATCTTTAGAAAAGTTTTTTAACCAGTTTCTGACATTTTCCGTTAAAACTTACTGTTAGTGGATAATGGATGCACAGCTCACATGCGCACTTGTGACATCACAAATCAGACAATATTTTATATATTTTACGAAGCTAACTTATTAATCATGAATAGACAGTCCTATTACAAATGCCACTTTTTCTATAACATGCTTAGAACAATTTCAATATTTGTTTAAAAGTCATTAAACTTAAAGGTTATGTGGCCCTACTGACATTCCCCTATCCCTGCCCGTCGTACAAGCCGGGACAAGCATTTTGAATACCAAACACATGTTTTAGACACTGTTTTTACACAAATATACTTGTGATTTCCCTTTCCATCATGCATTTATCTATTGTTAATTGACCATTTTTCAATTTATTTTTTAAACGTGTTTTCTTTTCCTTCCAAATACTGCCCTCACCCCAACATCCACTCTTATTCAAAAGGCTGTGTTTACTTTAATGTGTAATTTTACACAGGCCCCTTTGGTTCTTTTATATTTAAATTGGCCAAATGATATTCACTGATAAATTATTAAAAGTAAGCTGATTATTTGTTTTCAACTATGTAGATTTTTTAATTCACTACAGTGTTTTCAAGACAGGTTTAGGTAGAGAAGTAAAAGATTTACGCACACATTCCAACAACTTACCTATAGTGTAATGAGTACAAGAATTTTTCTGAAGTTTCATTTAGAATAGAGTCTTGCTTATCCACTTTTGTTAATCTGACCAAGACCATAAAAAAATCTGTAATGAAATCGTACCGTTTTGAACGGTAAACAATTGTCTAGTACCCACGCTACACAGTTGAGCAACTGGTACAAACCAAGCCAAAAAAGTTTTAGACATATATAGTGTTTGCTCCATAACTCATTACAGTTTTGACCAAATTTTTTTAAATGAAATATCATTTGATGTAGCATATAGTAAACAATGTCTTAATCCTCATACATCATTATTTGTGTATTAGGTTTTGAGATATTTAGAAATATGTGAATAGTAATTTTCATTTTTATGATATAAGAAAGATACCCTGAATCAAAATAAATCTGAACATTTTGGATTGTATATGTGCAAGACTAATTAACAAAAACCTTTCAAATAGACACAGTTTACAATGGTATAAAAATAGTTCTTATTAATAGTTTCTTTTAAAATATTTGACTTAAGAATCTGTTATCCTTGAAAGAAAAATCATTTGAATTACTATACTAGTAACCAGAAATATGCATGCAAAATTTCAGCGTTCTAGTTATTTAATTATTCTATATAGTAAATGAATCATTAAAAGGTGTGTTATATATATATATATATATATATATATATATATATATATATATATATATATATATATATATAGAGAGAGAGAGAGAGAGAGAGAGAGAGAGAGAGAGAGAGAGAGAGAGAGAGAGAGAGAGAGAGAGAGAGAGAGAGAGGGCTGTGACTGAGAGAGAGGTGAGAAAAAAAATGGAAAAAAATGGTGCAGGGCTGTGATGGAGGAGGTGAAAAAGTGTGGCTTAGCTGTAGATCGAAATGGAAAGAGAATACTCTCGCTTCAAAGTATTCAATGGAGACATATTACTCCTTTGGAAATGAAGAGGATTAAGTAAGTAAATATATATTATAGTTCTAAAATGGTTCTAATATTGAAATAAATTTATTTTCAGAATACCTATACGATGACAAATGGGACTTTTCAAGTAGCAAAAAGAAATAGACTTAATCTGCCTGACAATCACTGGGCAATGCAAATAGAGTATTTAAATGAAAAGAAAGAAGTGATTGAATGCCTTTTCATCCAACTAGAAGTGTTTACATCAAGACAGCTATAAAATGTTGCATTTTTTTGTGTGTTTAAGGAAATAACAATCATCCTACAACATTTGTTTAATGTCAATTCCAAACAACATTATAATTACCTTGCTTAATTTGGTGCAATGTCTATTTTTAAAATTTCAGTATTATTTTAAATTCAATGTTGCATGTTGGCTATATTCTTTTGTTAAATTAATATGATGCATGAACAAAAGACATAAGCAAACTGCTTAATAACATTTCAGTATTTTTGAATACACCGTATTAGTGATAAAATAATAAAATTACAGTTAACACCTGACTTGTTGAGTGGTTGGAATCAAATTTCTAACAGTATAAACGTTTAATAAGCAAGTAGATATTTCACATGTTTATGTAAATGCACATGTATTATAAAATAAATATTCAAAATGAATCCTGAAGCAGTAAAATTCATAACTTTTACCTTACAAATTTTGAAAATTTGTATTCACAGTTATCATAATCAGCTTTAAAATCTGCATAAATTATTATTTTAATTTTTCAAAATACTTTGTAATCAGCATAAAATTCTGCATAATTTAGTAGCAGTTTACATTGTTAACATGAAACTTTGAACCCTGACTGTTGTTCTTTATTATATATTTGGCTGAGTGTGTACAAAAGGTAAATTAGCCAAATTCATGTGCAAACAGAATCTTCATCTGTTTGCATCATTGATGGGTTTGTTTACAGAAATACGTATTAAAGGTTAACAGTATAATATTATATTTCATAGAAAGGTTAGGTTAGATTAAAAGAATTCAACCTTGATTTTGTACATAAATATTAGATATATATTTAATTTACATTGGTTACAGTCTTGTGAATTGTTGAAGGAAATCTATCAGCTCAACTAAACCAAAGCAAAGGAACTAGGTAACATAGTTTACAATGCAAAATCTATGAGGCTGGTTTTGGTAAACATGTTGGGTCATTGGTTCATTCGCAGGAACAGCTGTCCTTAGGGCAGCTGCATTGGCCTCCACTCTTGCAGTTGCATTTCTCTGTGAACAAATTACAAAATGTTTTAAATTAATTTAAACGAGTAGAGGGATTGAAGAGCCTTCCATAACGTAATTGTTCAATATTATCAAGCATTTATATTAAACTTAAAAAAACAAAATCTTTTTTGTTGATCTACACAAATCTAGATTGCTCTACATTTAAAAATCAGTAGCCTGGCTGATTAGTTACAGTGAAACTGACAATGGCCTTTATAAGATTGCAATTAGATCAGATAGAACTCAAATCAGTCTTTTAAGGTAAATTATGGTCATCATTCTTCCTATTAAGTTAAAATTGTTTCTCTGTCTTAATAGAATCTCTAATGACCCTGGTCATATAATTTTCAATACTATCTATTATCTACTATCTAACTGTCTGCCTGTTTCAAAAGCTATGGTGAGACAGGCAGATAGAATGATAGATATTGTGGAAAGATGCTAGATAAGATTTTGGCAAATTTTGAAACAATTTTGTTATATTTTTTTCTAGAAAGAGATGTTCACCAGTTTTTAAATAATTCACATTTTTTCATCCATTAATAAATAAGTATTAACATATATGCATTAACTGGTTACATAGCAAGCAAATAGTTTACATCAAGTTAACAAAAATGTTTTTAAGAGAAACAAAGTTTTGACAGTTCACCAAAATTGTATCTGATATCTACAATAAAATTCTTGCCCCAAGTCTACGTTCCACAATAACTGTGAAAATTATTGAATTGAATGGTTTAAACCGAATTTGTTATTAGTACATTTAATTGCTAAGAACAATAATAATCTTAGCACTCCACAGGCAAAATGGCGATGACATAATATGTATATAAAAATTGACTGATATTAATGCTGAATTAATAATTATTGAGGATGCAGAGCCGAATAATAATATTTATGATGTTCTTTTTGCCCAAGTTCAGCCATGGAGGGTGAAAAAAAATTATAAATATTCCGAAAATTAGTAATTAAGATAATTGTTGATGAAAGACCTAAAGATATAATAAAACTTTTGACACCGAATATAAAATTAGGATACATACATTCCACAGTGACACAAAATAACTGAAGCTGATAAAGAAATATTTTAAAAATGTTAACGATTTGTAAAATAGGTGTTTAACTGAATTTTGTGCCAATGTGTCATAGTAATTCACAATAAGATAATTAGACAAGCTAAGTATTATTCACTTGTCATAACAGGTTTTAAGTAAAATGTCTATTGAGATAAAAACAGTAAAAACATTCATTGGAATGTAATAGAAGTTGTATTTCATAAAAAAGTGTTAACAAATTCACTTCCTAAACTTATAGACATTGATTTGGCAAACTTCTTTATAGAAAAGTAATAATGCAAGTTTGATAGAATATTATAGTTTAATTGACTTAGCATTGAATTAGTTCTAAAATGTTTGTACATTTTGTCTTAAAAGGTTTTTCAAGGGGTATATTGACCTTTACACCTTAAAGTTTAAATATAGTGGGTGGTTTATATGTTTTTTTTCAAAATTTATTTAGTTTTAAAAAGTGAGTCTCATTTTCTGTTTTTTATCCATTGTAACAAGGAGCATTATTAGTAAATTTGTACTGGAAAATGAGCTAATAGAGTGCAGATCATATTTAGACAATTTTTTTTTAATATGTAGATCTGTTAACTCAACAGTCCTCTGTATTTAAAGAAAGAGATCCAACCATATCCAGGCTGCCTATTCGTAAGACTCAGGTTCAGATAATGATTGCTTGAATATTCAATCCTGACTCTAGATCACTTTTTGAGTAAGTTGTTAAATTTTATTATAATGTTCACTCTTTTGACCTGATGTAATTTAAACTTCGCTGAAAATTCAGTTTTGGAATAAGCTTGGACAACCCCACAAAACTATTAAACTGTTTAAAAATGACAACCATTCTCAAACATTAACAACTTTTCGTCTTACATTTTTCATGTGAACAGCAGTCAGGCTCGATTTTTTGTATTTTCAATCTAATTTGTAGTGCTATTAATGTAGGCTGATTATGACAATGAAACCAAATTTTCTAGAAAGTATAAGATAAAAAATTACTTTAAAGTTGTAACTTTTTAGAAATTCTCTTCTATCAAATCAGGGAGTCAGGTGTTTTCCACAATTATTTAAACAATTTTTTGCTTGACAACTTTTAAAATACATTTTTTAACCATTATGTGAATATTCTGTTTGTAATTGAATGTGAAGTTATAAAGCAAGTAAGGTAACACAAACTGTGATTATCAGTGTTGTCACACGCTTCTGTTGGCAACACTGCATTACACATCAGCAGTTTATAATGCTGACACTTCACTTTGTAATTGTTGTAACAAAACTGCCATTTTGTTGATTAAACATTTTACCTGCATTGTTCAATGAGAAGGACGTAATTATATCATACTGTACTATGAATGCTTACACGACACTAAGTTCTTTAACATCATCTACTTCTTCTTTATTGTTGAAGCAACCCAAGTGTAAGGATGTAAAAAAGCCTTGGTAAGGAAGATGGCTAAAATATATATTTTAATAAAAAGAGCTTCATTACATCGAATATGGTACAAAATGCAAGAAAAATGTGAAAAATGTCTGAGTTTCTCAAAATTGGTTTGAACCAATATGTTACTATGTCATGTAAACTAACATATTACTCAAATTTTGGTAATATATCATAATTCAATCAGTGAACAAAATTAGAAATAAAAGAAATTTATCAGTTTAGGAGTATATTTACAGAAACAAAGCAAACCTAACTGCCTTCAAGATTTTTTTTTGTTTTTCGATTTACTCTCAATATATTGATATTGTTTATTTAAAAAGGGTAAACTTTTTTTCAAAAATACTATGCTGAAAAATTCAGATTTTTCAGGGTTTTTTAAATCCTGAAAATGGGTTTTTGAGCTATTTGTTTTGTTTTGGTATTTGGCTGCAGGCAAAATTTGATTAAAATTGTTAAAGCTGAAAAAGTATATACGTTCAAATCTATATTTATTTTTTTCCGCGATCACAGTAGTTTTCTATATTTTGTATACTGATCCCATAGTTGTACACTGACTTTTTAGTGTCTAGAACACATTTAAAAAGTAGTACACAATTTTGTTTATTGCAGTTTATCTTTACATTTTGTCCCAGCATAAACTTCAAACTTAACATCATTCAAAATTAGCATAAAAACTGATTCTGGTAATAGTTTGGACAAGTTCATTTCTAAAAATCTGTTCAACCATTTAAAAATGGTGGTAATTAAAAATGTTAAAATGAATAATCATTTATTTAATTACTTTTTGAAAATTTTATTTCTTCCTTTTAAAATCTGTATTACTAACTGTATTAATTTAAAAAAAGAAATTTCTTATATACATTTTATAATATGTATCTGATATTATTAAATTTTGTTACTTTTGGAAAATTGATTTTATTATATCAGCGATGCAGTGACTTACCATGATCATTTTAATTTAACTTTATTAATAAGTTAAAACATAATAACAGCGTAAGAATTATGTAAACTGAATAAATATTACATTGAATAGGTAAGTACATTAATAATCCATAAAATAATAGTCGAAATTGCAACTTGTAAAAATATTGAACAAAAATTTGTCAACATTAAAATATTGGTATTTCTGTTAAATACTTTTGGAAGCCGATATTTATACTATCAATAGTAATGGATCAAAATTAGATGATCAATGTGTAAACAATAAGAAAAACTAAAAATGTATAAAACAGATTTATTTCTTGAAGCACTGTTAAGGCCAGTGAAGTTCTCTATCATCACTGATAATTAAATTTGGTTTTTTTGGTAAATTTATGTTGAAAAATGAGCTATTGGAGCGGTCATCGTGGTAAGACCTAGACCCCGCCCTTGGAATACAAAAATTTAGTAAAATAATGCCCATTTTTGTTTATTTAATACCCATACTTTATGCCACTTAGACTAAAGAGGACCACAGTGATCAGTGTTAATAGTAAGGGTAAATCAACAGCTAGAACGCACGACCTAGAAGTGCGAATTTCAGATATGTGTGTGTGTGTGTGTGTGTGTGTGTGTGTGTGTGTGTGTGTGTGTGTGTGTGTGTGTGTGTGTGTGTGTGTGTGTGTGTGTGTGTGTGTGTGTGTGTGTGTGTGTGTGTGTGTGTGTGTGTGTGTGTGTGTGTGTGTGTGTGTGTGTGTGTGTGTGTGTGTGTGTGTGTGTGTGTGTGTGTGTCTATGTATACATATATACAGGGGCTGTATATATTAATAATTTTTCATATATTATTACACTAATATATAATTAGCGTAATATAATATAAAAAGTTTAATTCAAATTGTCTAAGTATTTCAAGCGTAATTCAAAAAGTTTATTCAAAGTGTAAACTTTGCATAAAGTTTAATGCAAAGTTAAATTAAAATTATAAAGAATAATCCGGGAAACAGTTAGTGGAGGATTGTGCTTACACCTCGAGAGAAACTACAGAATCATTTGTTGGGGAAAATATAAGGGCTAGGAATTTAATATTCTTAACAACCACCAACCACTTAGATATCTTCAGGGGTTATCAATTATCCAGGACATTCAGGACCCAGGCTGCCAATTACAAACTAGGAAATCAAGAAAGTATCTCCATGTAACTGATTAAGATACAAACATACGACATTACACCTCTTGTTAGTTAGGTTGGAATGTTTTGTTTTAGAAAAAATAATAATTCTGGACAAACATTGCTGTTATCACTATTAAATGAAAACAAATAATAACAAAAAATTAAAAATAAAAAGCAAATAGTGAAATAAATATAAAGGAGACGTTGAAATTAAAAGAATAGTAACCAAATAACTGTCAAATAATTATAAGTTAAAATTATAAAAAAGATTTATATAAAACTGTAGTAATATTAAAAATATTAGAGGAACATAGTATTGTTAGTTTGGCTGTTGTAGAAGATAATTTTAAGTTGGGTGTTAATTGAGACTATTTTATTTTTTGAAAAAGCTTGTGTATATTTGAAGCTGACAATCGTTATCGCAACTAGTTTTTGTATAGATAAAAATTTTTAAATCAAACTGATTGTGTCAGACACCAGCATTCTTTTCATGTTAGAATCTGTTGCCTTACAGAAATAGTATAGTTTTTGTCAGAGAAAAACTATATGACTGTCTAAAAAAGGTGTCATATTTATATTACCAGATTCAAGTACGATTGTCCTATAACAACCATACAAAGGTCTAATTAAAAGCCAGATATATCAGGCAGGTAATTACAAACTGTATTAATTAAAAATTGAAAAAAATGTTGTGCTGGGTAGTGATTACTAGCTATAGTAAGTAGTTTTCTTTTTCTTCATATATATGATTATATACTGTGCAAAGACCAAATTATGTATGATATTAAATTAGAAAACATCAAACTAAACAGTTCAAGTCAAAATAAATTTATAACATAACCTTTGTTATATTTATACGCATAAATTGTAGTGACATCACAACATAGGTTACTTGAATTTATTTCTAATAGATAAAAACTAAATTAACTCATTTTGTATTAAATAATAAACAGAAGTGGCTCATCATATATATATATATATATATATATATATATATATATATATATATATATAAATAAAAGTGGTTCTTGAACAATGTATTAACTAACAAAAAATTGAAAAAATTCCCCCTCTCCGTTGCAGTATGTGTTAAGATAAAATATTACTTTTGGAAATTTGCTTCCATCACGTCAGCAAAACAGCTGCTTTTTCATGATTATTTTTTTTCCAATGTAATTTGAAAAATTAATTATGATGGTGAAATCAGATTTTCAAAAAATGGAAAGAAAAGATATTGTGGTATTGATATCACAGTATCAACTTTTTAGAAGTTTATGTCAATCGCATCAGCAAGACAGCTATTTTTGATTGTGGTAGGTAGACTTCTTAATATAAAACAAACTAGATTTAGTTTAATTAGGTTACCACACCTGATTTGTCTTTACAGCAACTGCAGTCGGCACCACATTTACAATCGTCTCCACACTTGCCACTGCCTGTGCTGCAGGTGTCTGTAACATAACAAATTTGTTTTAAATAAATCTCTGTCATTAATATTCTTGAAAACTGTCATGAGGTATATTACTAAAGCCTATACAAATTGTCTGATTTAGCTCCATTAGTCCTTGCTTTTCAACTAGCATTTTGCAATAATTTTGCAAATTTTAAATACAAATAATAATAAATACAAATAATAAATACAAATTTTAATATTGAGTTTTTTTTCTGAATTTTGTTTCACTTAATATCCACTTCAAGAGTCAAATTTAATTTTTCAAAATCAGTACGGTAATGCGTTTTTGTTAGGTCACTAAATACTTTTATTTTGTAAAAACAATATTGTTTCTTTTCTTTATCTTTAAATAAATAAACTGTACAAAACAGATTACACAAAATGTATCACATTCAACTATTTCCAGTTCAAAAGATTTAGTCTGAAAATAATCATATAAAACAAAAAATTGATAGAGTTTCTAAAGACAGTTTTGTGTCAGATTGTTATGAAATTTGTGTCATGTATGAAGATTCACAACTCAAGTTAGTGTATGAAATTTTCATTTGACTCAATGGCGGTCAGGGTTTATTTTAACTATTTCCTTTCAAATTTGCTATATGGACTTACATTATGTGCCTCCACGTAGGGCTAACAATTTAACAAAAACTGATGAGTCGATTTTCACAAATTGGCATGACTTTACAAATATTTTTCATTTCTCCTAAAGCAGATTTTTGAGATTATATCACTCCATATGCTTTTTATGGACACCATTTGAGAACCAATATCCGATCAAAATAGATTTGAGAACATATTTTGAGAAAATTAAAGTTTTGTTAGTTGAAAGGCAAAAATAATCAAGATTTCTTATTGACATCAGAAGTAAAATAGCCTATACATATTAAAATATTGTATATTTATTAAACATAATAAATATGTACGTAAATATCAGAATTAAATTTGTTATGATATGTGTAATTGGAAATATAATTACATGTAAATTTTTCAATATCCTAAAGCAAGTCTTTTCAGGTTCCAAATATATTCTAAGAAATATTTTAATAACAAATTAAATACATGAAAATTGTATATTAATAGACATACAAATTTGTCCTACTAACTAGATACAAATTACCCTATTAAAATACAAATTTTAACTAGATAAAATTCAGATTCAGTATAGCTGCAGGATCTTATAGTGAGTGTCTATATCGAGATATTTACTAATAAAAAAATGTTTCTATTAATTTATTTTAACAACATTTTTGTTTATTTTAATTAATTCAAAAAATGTCTCCATTAATTAGTATTATTTCTGACAAATTGCTGTATTAGTAAATGTCATTTAAAACATAATTTAAAATAAAATTTTGTGGCATAAATGTGGAAAAGGAAATGTTAGGTTCTAATTAAAATAAGTGTGTGGGAAATTTAAACTATCGTAATGAGTAGTTATTACAGGTAACTATTCATTGAATATTATTTCAAATTACAATAATTTTGTGCACCATAATATTAACTTATCAGGACGAAAATTCTGACCTAAACGTATTTAATATTCAATTATAGATATTATTTATTTTCCAAATTTGTAGCAAAATACTTTAATAATTTTGTAATTTTTACTTTCTTGTCATACGAAGTATTATAAAAAGTATTATAAATATGAAACAAATAGTTCTTGAGTTCAATTAGATGTCTGTCAATCTGTGGGGCTAAAACAGATCCATTTCATTGATCCATTTCAATAAAATTCGGCACGTAGTTACCCACGTTATTTTAATAAAAATAAAATGTATGTTTTAAACCTTTTTTAAACAGACTTAACAAAAATCTAATTTACTAAAAATTGTCAGTTAAAATTTTGATTAATTTTTATTCAAATCTGGTCCATTATTACAAAAATTTAACGTATAGTTTGATAACCCCCCACCCGAAAAATATCCGATTCGAAAGCTATTGACAAAAAACTACAAAAATCGTAATTTATGGAAATCGGTTGATCATATTTTGTTCAAAATCTATTAACAAAGTGAAGATTTATAATCCAAGTGATGCAGAACATTTAAATTAATATTAATTCAATGGTTGCGAACAAATCGAAACTAAGCCTAGACGATTTCGGTTTAAATAACCAATTTCGGTTGTATATCGGTTTATATAACCGATTTCTGTTTATATGTATATATAATCAAAATTTGCTAAACATGCTTTGAGAAATTAAGCCGATTTTTTGTCAGTACCTTCATAACTTGATCTGCAGTAACTACCAAGTGAAACATTTCGAAATCTATGGTACCAGTTTTTGTTTAATGAAGAGACTACGCCCTAAATATACGTTTTGTAATTTTAACATTGATCTTGAAAAAATAATATAATCAGGCAATTTGACAATAGTAACAATTCGATTTATTACATTATTATACTGAATGCACTTTTACAATGTCTAGACTTTTTCATAAAACATTGTATTCAAGTTATGTTTAACTATATTTTTAACTATTATAATTTGAAAAGAAATAACAAGCCTACAACCTATAATATTCTTTATTCTAATAAAAACCAATACGTTTCTTTGAAGTCAACCTACCTTTGCATGATTCACAACCGGGAGAAGGCATTGTTACTCGTTGAATAACTGAACAACTGAATGACGTTCCAAGCCGGCATCAGTCTTATTTATACAAGAGGCAGCGTAGAAAATCGTTAACTGAGGTCCTCCAATCAGAGCATGACTTTCCTGCCAGCTGACCGTTCGCTATTCAAGGACAGATAATAGCGTTTGTGTTTATAAAATTATTTTAGTAATTGTTGGAAGCGTATGCTAATTTCCTGTTGATTCCTTGATGGACTATATTGTCAAACAATTTTAAAACATGTTTTACATACAGTTTTAATAATGCATCAACTACTCGTGATAATATAAAAGCTTTAATGATTTTTACTTAGAAGTTAACAAAATCTCATGAATACTGAGCATACTTCATTTAAAATTGTGAAAAGTGAATAGTATGAAAACATTACACAAACTTTCTCACATACAGTTAATTCGTAAAAAAATGTGTTTGTTATGTTTTGGTGAAAACTACCGCAACTCTCCTCCCCAAAAAAACCGGCCTAATTTCTCAAAATCGTTGAAGTCAGTCACTTAAAAAAAGTGTTTTAATAGTTTTAGATCGATTTTTAACAGTTTTGTGACCGAAAAAGGGCTTCGAAAAATTATACTTATAATGCTCATTCCAATAAAGTCCTGGGTCTGGATGGTTACTATTTTGAAAATCTCTATAGCCTATTTTCAAATGGAAAATTGCTAAAAATAAAAAATCGTAATTAAATTGCCAGTAATTAAAAATAATTTATAAACATTAAATGTATAATAAAATTCATTAAATGATGATACACTTTTTAGGCTACAGAAAGTTATAGTCATTCTAAAAAAAATCTATGGTTAAAATGGTGAGAAGGTTCTTCAGCTTTGGCTTAGGCCTGCTAGATAACGGAAAAACAGAAAGTAAACCATGACCACCGTCGGGCTTTGTCGTGGTTCAGATTTAATTCCTAATAGAAAATTTATTTTCTTTAAATCTACCGTACTGGCTTCAGTTGTGAATATTTATATACTCGTATGAACAACATTTTAAAGAAATTTTATGAGTTGATTTGAAAAATTGTGCCTCTTAGATTGTCTACTTGGCATATTTTCCGGGTTTTTTGTCGATAGGAATTTCGTAATACATATTTTACGACCCATACGCTTTATTTCGATGCTGAACAGTATCAGTTTGGCCAGTTTGAAATAATTTAATATGAAAGTTTTATGCTGTTTTGGCATTGCTTATTTCATAAAACAAATGTCTTAAAAATGTGTTAACTGGGTAGACGAGTTTCTATTCATTAGTTTGAATAGGTTAGGTTCTAAGTATTTCTGTTTTTTAGTAAAACAATTAGCTTTGGAAAAATAAGCTATTGGAGCAGCCATCATGGTAAGACCCAGGAGCCGAGATCTTAAAATGAGCACCGATTATTATACATCGATTATATATATATATACATTATTATTATATATATATATATATATATATATATATATATATATATATATATATATATATATGTGTGTGTGTGTGTGTGTGTGTGTGTGTGTGTGTGTGTGTGTGTGTGTGTGTGTGTGTGTGTGTGTGTGTGTGTGTGTGTGTGTGTGTGTGTGTGTGTGTGTGTGTGTGTGTGTTTGTGTGCGTGCTAGCAGTTCATATTCGCAATTTCGGTTCAATTTAATTCAAACTTTGCAATTTCATTAACCAGCAAAGTTCGTTTAACAGTTTCAAAATGGCGGTCATTAAAAATCTTTAATAATTCATAACTTTTCTGTCTTAAACTTATTGCACACCGCATTTTACCATTGTAATCAGACTTAAAAACTGCGTAAATTAGCGTTTTGAATTTTCAAAATTCGTTGAAATTAAGAAATTTAATTTAATGGTGATTATGGTTAATTTTTGTATTTTTAACCATACAAAAATACTTTTGTATAAGTGCAAAATCCTAATATTTGCAGATTACAATGGTGAAATAAGAATTTCAAAAAGGGTTAAGGTGAAAAAAATACTTTTGGAAATTCGCTTCTATCACGTACGCGAGACAGCTGCGCGCCGCGATTATTCTATAAATCACTACGTTAAGAATGAGCAGTACCGGCCTTTGGGGAGGGGGTCGAAGTCGGGCGGTGCCCGAAGGCTCAGCTCAGTTGGGGCACCGCTGTCTAGGTTTTTAAAGTTATCAATAAAAATAAATTTTTTAAATTTTAAAATGAATTTATTTATGTATTAAGATTAAAATAAATGAATTTCAAATTTATTTCAAAAGAATATGTATATCCATTTTTATTATATATCTTAAAAACGCGTCCCTTACACAGGCGCCACAGTAAATTTTGCCCGTTTTGTCCAAAAGGCTAAGGCCGGCACTGAGAATGAGGAAGTGATTACATTTCAAACACTGTAATCTATATCCGGTGTTCAAGGCAACTTAAAGGAAAGCAATTAAACAGTTAAATACAAAATATTCAATTAAAAGTGAAATCAGCGACAAATCGGTTTCTGTACGATTGCGCACGGTTCCATCTGTGATTGAGCGTGACGTGGTATTGCACTGTTTTAGCCATGAGTCAGCTCTGTAATCACGTACTACATTGTACAAGGACTGTAAATTAAGAACGGTGTTAAAACTTTATTAGGTTTTGATACCTTAGGCTATAGGCTTAACTGTTTATTTTACTTCCTTAGTGAGAGAAGTAGGCTATATGGCAATACTTCAGTTGAACCTAATTTCCACGTCCTGTGAAAACGAATTTCCTAAAATATTATTTTAATCATGCCTTTTTTTTTGAAAAAAACTGATTTCTCCGTCATAATAAGCATGAGGAGCTGTATTTATTAGCATTTTCCGGTCAAGTTTGTTTATGCTAATTAAACTAAAATCCGTTTTCTTATTGCTGATGGATTTTCAATATTGAAAATGCTAATTTATGTAGGTTTTCACGCTAATCACGCTGGTGAAAACAGATTTTCAAAAATGTGTAATTTTTTTTTTCAAAATTATTATTTTTTTAAATAGCCGCCATTTTGAAACTGTTGAACGAATTTAGCTGGCTACGGAAGTTGTTCAAGCTATTACCATAACCGATTTTCGTGCCAAGTTTAAATCAAGTTCAATCTTAGTAACAGCATACACACACACACACACACACACACACACACACACACACACACACACATATATATATATATATATATGTATGTATGTATGTATGTATGTATGTATGTATGTATGTATGTGTGTGTGTGTGTGTGTGTGTGTGTGTGTGTGTGTGTGTGTGTGTGTGTGTGTGTGTGTGTGTGTGTGTGTGTGTGTGTGTGTGTGTGTGTGTGTGTGTGTGTGTGTGTGTGTGTGTGTGTGTGTGTGTGTGTGTGTGTGTGTGTGTGTGTGTGTGTGTGTGTGTGTGTGTGTGTGTGTGTGTGTGTGTGTGTGTGTGTGTGTGTGTGTGTGTGTGTGTGTGTGTGTGTGTGTGTGTGTGTGTGTGTGTGTGTGTGTGTGTGTGTGTGTGTGTGTGTGTGTGTGTGTGTGTGTGTGTGTGTGTGTGTGTGTGTGTGTGTGTGTGTGTGTGTGTGTGTGTGTGTGAATCACATTAAAAACCGGTGTACATCCGTTCAACACAATTGCTTTTGAAGTCGAACTTCAGGTCTAAGGTCGGTTCGACTTCAGACTTGGAGCGAGAACAACCTCGAAGATGCCAGATACGATTTTAGTGAAACATCGGAACAATGTTTCTTTTAGATTTATCGAACGGATGTACACAGGTTTTCATTGTAATTCACACTTTCCCATCCGTCAAGAATTAGTAAATTTTCGTTTCCCAATGTAAGTTCGATAAAAGTGGTTTTTATTGGACGTCTGTTAGTTTATTCTTCGTCCGTTTGTTTTTCTATGTTTCACTGTATATTTCTGAAGACTATACTATTCCAATTTTTATGAAATTTTGGTGTGTGTATTCGGTTTGAGCATATGTCGCAAGATTTTTTATTTTTTCAAAATATAAAATTAAATTCGGCTGTAACGATTTTGCTTAAATGTTTTTCAAGTGCCAGTCTTAAGTATTCAAACATGACATAACATAACTACCATTCGATACGGTAGTTATCAGAAAAAACCGAAAATTGGCTTAATTTCTTAAAATCGGTCCGTCAGATTATGATAAAATTTTAATCATACATGAATATCCATAATTTAAGTCAGTGTAACAAATTAGAGATAAAAGGTTCAGAAGTAAATCGAAAAAACAAAAATAAATCCTGTCTACTCCGATTTTTTCAAAAAATTACTCTCGATCTGTCAGTATTTTTATTTAAAATTGATTACACTAATTTTAACTGTGATTTTCTTATATTCGTCCATGTAAATATTTTACCCGTTGTGAAATGAAAATTCCGTATAAAAAGAATACGGCAGATGGCGCCATGGAATTCATAATTCCAACAATAGAACCATAATTTCGTTTCACTAATTTACAGTTTTCGTACTGCAATATATATTTTTTTACTGACCTTAATGGTTTTTGCCTGGTACAAATATGAAATGGATTTAATGGTTATAACCTATAAATCTGGAAAGCTACAAGAATGGCCTCCGAACACAATAGATAAGACTACCTGGGCATATTGTATCCGAGGTGCATACACCTTGACCTTGAACAGTTTAATAGGCCGTGACGAATAAGAAGCCATCCGTGCCGAGTGCAAGCTGGTGCGCACGGCACTGCAATCAGCTGAGGTATTTGCTGTACGACAGGCGTTAGTGATTAACGGTTGATAATTCACAACTGTTTGCTTTTTATGTCTGTTTGTTTTTGATACAAATGCAGGAATGGAATGAAAACATTGCATAAACTTTCTTACATTCAATTAATTATTTTTTTCAAAATATGGAAACAGAAAATAAGCAGATTTTCCAAATCGGGTTAAAAACTTTTGGTCACGTGTTCAGGTTTACAACTTAGCTCAGTATATTAAAGAATTTTTTTTTTTAATACAGCTTTTGGTGAAAAGCACATGAAGGCTATCATCGCCGTCCAGCAAAATGTCCTACATTAGTGGATGGGGGGAAACTAAAACTAAACATTATTAATACTATACTAAATCCCTAAATGTACGTGTGTGTGTAAAGTGTTTAAATCGTAAGTGTAGTGCTGTAAGTGTAAGTGTGTGTTAGACTCGGGTGCCGCGAGGTTCGTCTAGGTCCTCTCACTAGGTGCAGCTAGTCTGCACCCCCCTGCGGGTGTGTAAGTGTTTGTGTGAGAGAGTGTGTTTGTGGGTGTTGTGTGTTGTGTGTATGTTGAGTAAATGAGTGAGAGTAGAATGAGCTAGAGGTATGGTGGGGTCGCTAAGCCCATCAGCTGCTCACGTCAGCTGCCTCCGCCGGGTGTTTAGTAAATGAGTGAGAGTAGAATGAGCTAGAGGTATGGTGGGGTCGCTAAGCCCATCAGCTGCTCACTTCAGCTGCCTCCGCCGGGGTATATTAAAGAAATTTATGGTTAAAGGGTAGATAGGGGAGTGTTTAAGATAATTAGGGTAAGTAGGGGAGGGTAAGGGTTTCTTTTTTTAATTCCTCACTTCACTCAAACTGACAACACTAAGAACTATAATGTCACTTGAAAGGACATTTTGATTCGCCAAAATTAAACTTATCACAAAAATTGATCACTCTTACGTTTAAAAATAACAGCCATTACATTTGTTTTCATTTTATTCTTTCTTGAAAATCTAATTTTACCATCGAAATCAGTGTTAAAATGTGTATCAATTAAAAATTTTACAATGTTTTAACAGCCACTTTAAAAAACATGTTTTAGAAATCAACTTTGATAATTATTACATGGTTCCGAGTCTAGGTGTTACCAAGATGGCAGTTCAATGATTTTTCCCCAATTAATTGTGGCTATCACATACTTGCCTGGAATACGTAATGAAAGAGAATGTTGACAAAAATATTTATTAAAAACACAGTATCTTACAAGCGATGCAAGATTTTTAATGTCGCAAAACAGAGATATAGGCTACTCTACGGTAGTTTTTCTATAAAAGGTTATCTTTTGAGAAACAGAAATATAAAACCCCGCAAAACAATAATATCACTTGTGTTTTTGGTAAATATTACTTTTGGCTATTTTGGTATTTTTTTGCCAAAACGGTTTATTATATGCCAATTAGTAATAATACAAAATATAAAAGTGCGGAAACTACGGGAAGTTCGAAAAAATCGTAAATAAAAGTGTCCTGCATAACCTAAAAATTACTATCGCGCGAAAGTAGCTAACGTGTCTTTCATCGCGAAAACGATTCATTAAATGCGTGTAATTAATAATAAAAACAATAGAAACTTTTTTTAATTATCTTAATAGCAAAACTAAACTAACATGGTTTTGTTTGAAAGAAGATAGCGTGAAGAGCTTAATACGGTTTTGTGTAAAACTAGTATTGCGTAAAATTTGCTAACCTTGTAATTACTGTTATGAAGAATACTAAACAGCCACTGATTATAAAAATAGTGCATTTTTGCTTATAAATGCCATATTTGAATTTAAATTTAAATTCAGTTAAACATCCCACGAAGTAGTT
Organism: Callitettix versicolor; assembly: GCA_022606455.1. Classification (NCBI taxonomy): domain Eukaryota; kingdom Metazoa; phylum Arthropoda; class Insecta; order Hemiptera; family Cercopidae; genus Callitettix; species Callitettix versicolor. The sequence goes on along the minus strand of CM040183.1, from coordinate 73,700,933 downwards.
TTTCTATAGATAAATCGTGGGATGGTGTCGAATTTTACGTCAGCTTCTTTCAATCGTATTCTTATTTTTTTTTTTGGTGTTTAACGTCCGACTATTGTGCACACTTGGGCCAATGCAGACGATGGGATGATTTATAGCGTATGAAAATGCCAAGCCCTGGCCGGGAATCGAACCCGGGTCCTCGGGGTGAAAGCCCAGTACGCAATCAACTAAGCCACCGAGGCGGCTCTTATTCTTATGTGTACCAGTCCCATAATCAACAAAAGTAACTGAGAGGTTAACCGTAAGGTGGGTAGGCCTAAAGCCGTGATCAGAATTATGAACCTTCCAACAATCAATTTTTGTAATAATTGCTGTTCCAAGATAGAATTCCATTGTTCGATAACTTGGAACAGATTCTCTGAATCGCTATATTCAACAGGGACAAAAATGAATGAACACTTACGATAACTTGAATGAATGTAACCTTGGCGTAGTAAATTTAACATTCTCCATGCAATGTAAAGGGCAATGACGTCACAATATAGTTCCGCTGAAAATCGCATAAAATCGTAACTTATCGTAAGAAATTTAATTTTCTACGAGTTAATATCTCCTAACTGAATAATAAAGTACGTAATAAAAGAAGATGAAATATTTAAAAATCATTAATTTTGTAAAAGGCTTGAAATATCATAAATATCATGTTTTTTTCAATAGGAGAAATGGTTGTGTTTAAATTAATATCCTTGCCATTAAAACAAGTAAGAAATTGATTGCCTAGCCGTTTTAAAAAACGATTTTAATTACGTACGTGCAATTAAACTCATGCATTTGCAGAACATAATGCCTGTAACACAACAGATATGGCTGAGTCAAATGACAACCGTAATATCCTTTACCACTCGTATGTAATATTGTAAGTTTCATTACAGGAATTAAAGGAAATAGAAAACCTTTTTGATAGATAAAATGGAAACGCTTATTACCAGAAATAAGATATGTCTCCTGCACTTTACGATGTCACATTTCTTTCTTTAACATTTATTTATCTCTTTCTTTTTATAGGTAGTTATTATTTTGAGTCTAATGCCTTCTCAAAGAACTAACTAACTACAGCTCATTCTTGGTCTGACTATTTTATGTTTTCTCTCTCTCCCTCTCTCACTCACTCATTCATTTCAAGCAAATAAATAAATTTTCAGCTATATGTACACACACACACACACACAAACACACACACGCATATATATATATATATATATATATATATATATATATATATATATATATATATATATATATATATATATATTTAGCTATTTGAAAAACACATTGAGGCTATTATCGTCTCCCTAAATGTAAGTGTGAGTGTAAAGTGTTAAAATTGTAAATGTAGAGTTGTAAGTGTAAGTGTGTGTTAGACTCGGGTACTGCGAAGGACGTCTAAATCCTCTCAATAGGTGTAGCTATATATGGGTGCTATAAAGTAGAAAATATAATATATATATATATATATATATATATATATATATATATATATATATATATATATATTTACATACTCTACTACTATAGTAGAGTATAGATATAGTTTTTGAAGATGGAGGTTCTCCGAAACGCGTCAACAAAAGCAGAATTGACGAAGCTGAGGAAGGCAGATCATTATACTCAACATAGTGACAATAATCCTAGCAGAAAAGAAGAAGAATATAAAAAGAATTTCATATATATATATATATATATATATATATATATATGTATTCTCTATCTCTCTCTCTCTCTCTCTCTCTCTCTCTCTCTCTCTCTATATATATATATATATATATATATATATATATATATATATATATATATATATATATATATATATATATATATATATATATATATATATATATATAGACTATATTTTTCTACTCTATAGCCTCCTCACGTTTACATTTAGGGAGGCGATAAAAGCCAGGGGTGCAGACTAGTTGCAGCTATTGAGAGGATTTAGACGTCCCTCGCAATACCCGGGTCTAACACACACTTACACTTACAACACTACACTTACGACTTTAACATTTTACACTCACGTTTACATTTAGGGAGGCGATAAAAGCCTCAATGTGTTTTTCGCCTTAAAATAACAAATAAATATGTATATATATATATATATATATATATATATACATATATATATATATATATATATATATATATATATATATATATATATATATATATAGATTATATATTTCTTTTCTACTCTATAGCCTCAGCAGGGATGCAGACTAGCTGCAGCTATTGAGATGATTTAGACGTCCCTCGCGGTACCCGAGTCTAACACACACTTACACTTACTATACTACATTTACGACTTAACACTTTACACTCACGTTTACATTTAGGGAGGCGATAATAGCCTCAATGTGCTTTTCGCCTTTAAAAAAATCTACTCTGTAGCTTCAATATTTTCTTTTGGATCATACCGAATGAGTTTCAAATGCCCCCTCAACATTTCTTCAAACATGGTTTCCGACCACTTAAGATCATTTTTGAGGTAGTCGATTGTTAATTTTGCATATTTTTGGTTTTAGTCCACCAACTTGAAATTCTTTTTTCTCTAAGAATCTGGTACTGTAATACAAAATTTACAAACACTCTGTATTTCACGCTTAAAAAATTACCACAAACCATTACAAAAGGTCTTAATTTGTTCTCAAGATACTGGTATTGTAGTAATATGGGAATTTCAACTGGAAGTTGAATTGGATCGGCCATCATAGTGAAACCCAGATCCGGGATCTTAAAATAAGTGTCGATCCTGACCTGTGCTTTTTGAGAAATTATTAAATTTGTGTGTGTGTGTGTGTGTGTGTGTGTGTGTGTGTGTGTGTGTGTGTGTGTGTGTGTGTGTGTGTGTGTGTGTGTGTGTGTGTGTGTGTGTGTGTGTGTGTGTGTGTGTGTGTGTGTGTGTGTGTGTGTGTGTGTGTGTGTGTGTGTGTGTGTGTGTGTGTGTGTGTGTGTGTGTTTTAGTACGCTCATGTCCGGAATTTTAGTCCAATTTGATTCAAACAACTTGGTATACAAATTTATTTTTGGTAATAGCTTCGTTAACCAGAAAAATCAGTTAAACATTTCAAAATGGCGGCTATAACGAATCGGTAAACATTCATACCATTTTTTGAATAATCGATTTCGCTATCGTAAAAATTTATTAGCGTTAAAAATTGCATAAATTATAATTTTGGATTTTCAGTTGAAATTATGGAATTCAATTTGACGGCGGTCATGGTTCATTTTTGTATTTTCAATGTAATTTGAACGTTTTAAACGTTAATATATCCGGATTTTAGTGGTGTTTATGATGGTGAAAATACGATATGATTAAAGAAAAATTACTTTTGGAAATTCGCTTCTATCACGACAGCGAGACAGCTGCGTTGCACGATTATTTCTCATTGTACGAAGTACGAGAGAGATAAAATATATTTTGAGATTTTGATGGCATTACCCACTTTCAATGGTTTTTACTGGGATGTCCGTCTATGTGTCTGTACACATCGCCGGAGGTTGAACTAATTCAACTAATTTGGAGTGCAGGTCTGGTTTGCCCTTATCTCGAGACCATTTTTAGTTTAGAAAAAAGATTTTAAAACTCCATTTCGGTTGTGTATCGAGAATGCTCAAAATCGGCATTTTAACCAAATCTGGTTCAAATGAAGCCCATAAGTATCCACCAAATCGAGGTCGTTATATCCTCGAATAATCGAGTTCTAGAAAAAAGTAAAAAAAATCGGCCTAATTTTCCGAATTTGGATTTTCCCATTTGATTCTTAACATATTTTGGGTTTTTTATGTAAAGTTATAATATTTTGGATTATAATTTACGTATGCGTACCATAAAGCAAATTTACGGTTCAAGAATGAGAAGAAATTATTAAAAATAATCCTTGACCGTCGTCGAATTTTTTCACGTTAGTGTTTTACATACATTACTTTGATCTCGCTTCCTCATTACTCTAATTGGTGTCCAGTAAAGTACTGTATTTAAATCCAAGAAAATTAAAACACTTAATAATTTCTCAAAATTCTTTTGTTCAGTAACATGAATGAAAAATGGTTAACATAAGTCTGAAGATGCCTCACGGCGAAACTTATATCACTAAATAAAAAAATAATTTTGTGAAACTGTTACAATTGTTCTAATTATCTTGGATATGATGGAATTTCACCAAGTACCGACTGTATGTTTTCAAAAAATAATAAAGTTTTTAAAACACAGCAGCAATCCATTTCTGAAGTTAGTAATCGATTCTCGTTTCTCGCTAATTATCCCCAACTCGCTTATTGGCTCTACGGTTACCGTTAGGCCTACAGAATTATAATTTTATTTTAAAGAATTTCCATTGAAAATGTCAAGGTTCGTTTTTGTATTTTCGTTGAAATTTGAAATTTTGAAATGCTAATATAAACAGATATTAATGTTGATTGCGAGTATAGAATCAGATTTCAAAAAAATGTTTAGGATACAAAACATTGTTGGAAATTCTCTTCAATCGTGAGAAAAATTCTTGTTGCGGTTTTATTACTCTGCATTGTTCTGTTTATTGTGCCATAAATTGCTTGAAACAATACATCGCCACAACAACACTGCTATCACTGGCAATAAATTGCTTTCTTCAGTACAACACATGTAAGGTAAAGAAATATTAGTAACGTAATCATTTCTAAAGAAAAAAAAATGTTTTAAAAATCTGAGATCATTTTTGAAGTGAATACTGCTTTTGGCAGGCCTGACTCTGCACCTTTTTAGACATGGAAAATCTTCGATTTGCCGTAACGTCAGAACCTATACGACTACTTCTAAACAGCTGATTTCGCACAACAGCTGTTGTTTCAATATCATTTCAGTTGAGGTTATGTTTATTGTTCTTGTTCATATGAATACAAAAAATAACACATAGTACATCGTTATTAGTAATTATCTATTATTACATTCATATAAATAAACAATAAACATAACCTGAATTGAAATGATATTCAAATTTTATAGTCCAGTAAAATTGAACTGAGATAACGAAAAGATTTTTTTAAGACGAAAAGCACATTGAGGCTATTATCGCTTCCTTAAATGTAAAGCAGGCCATAGACGTGACGATTTGTATGACAAACATGTATGTATGACCATATCTCTGTACACCAAACTATAGAACTTGTGCTAAAACATGTTTGAATCGACAATTTTATGCCAACAAAAATGAGGGTATAGGGACATTACATGTTGTAGAAATGCAACGATAACTCTGTCAACATGTAATGCCTCCCCAGACATTCGAACAAAATTGTAACAACTTGCTCGTTTCCTCTGTTTGTGCATACAAATCCTAGTGTTTAGTGCTGTTACTTCTGTCCACACAAAACTGAGAGCGTCGAATGTTGGCTCATACAAATCACAGCCCTAAACACAGCTACAATAGTGTTGTGGCAACAGTTCATCATGTCACATCGAATGAATTAAGGGTTTCTGCAAAAGAGGGCCTTAAGAACTTTTTACGGATGGACGAAACACATGTTAATTTTTTATTGAGTAAAGTGAAATCAATTATAACAAAAGCAGACACTGTAATGTGGATGCACTGACACTATCAGTGCAGACGGAAGATTGATAGTGGCGTTACGTTTCCTTGCAACCGGTAGATTTTTGAAGATCTCATTTTCATGTGCAATTTCTCCGCAGTCGCTACGTATAATAATACCAGAAACATGTCAAGCTATATACAAAAATTTAAGGGGTGAATATATGAAGGTGCGTTATTAAAGAAATATTCGAAGTACTACTATGAACAGTATATTTTATAAAATAGTTCACTCGTTAAAAAAATCAAAAATTAAACAATATAAATTACCACAATGCATATTTTATAAAATAGTTCACTCGTTAAAAAATAATCAAACATTAAACAATAGAAATTACCACAATGCATATTTTATAAAATAGTTCACTCGTTAAAAAATAATCAAACATTAAACAATAGAAATTACCACAATGCATATTTTATAAAATAGTTCACTCGTTAAAAAATAATCAAACATTAAACAATAGAAATTACCACAATGCATATTTTATAAAATAGTTCACTCGTTAAAAAATAATCAAACATTAAACAATAGAAATTACCACAATGCATATTTTATAAAATAGTTCACTCGTTAAAAAATAATCAAACATTAAACAATAGAAATTACCACAATGCATATTTTATAAAATAGTTCACTCGTTAAAAAATAATCAAACATTAAACAATAGAAATTACCACAATGCATATTTTATAAAATAGTTCACTCGTTAAAAAATAATCAAACATTAAACAATAGAAATTACCACAATGCATATTTTATAAAATAGTTCACTCGTTAAAATATAATCAAACATTAAACAATAGAAATTACCACAATGCATATTTTATAATATAGTTCACTCGTTAAAGAATAATCAAACATTAAACAATAGAAATTACCACAATGCATATTTTATAAAATAATTCACTCATTAAAAAATAATCAAACATTAAACAATAGAAATTACCACAATGCATGTTTTATAAAATAGTTCACTGGTTAAAAAATAATCAAAAATTAAATAATAGAAATTACCACAATACATGTTTTATAAAATAGTTCACTGGTTAAAAAATAATCAAAAATTAAATAATAGAAATTACCACAATGCATATTTTATAAAATAGTTCATTCGTTAAAAAATAATCAAACATTAAACAATAGAAATTACCACAATGAATATTTTATAAAATAGTTCACTCATTAAAAAAATCAAAAAAATATCTTCATAAATTAAAGAAATCAATTGTTTTCTGGTCGTAATGTTTCTGGTGTCATTAGAGTACTAGCAGTTGTAGAAGTGTAGGAGGTACTTGGCGACACCAATGTCCGTTGATTGGAATGTTCAACGGAGTAGCTGAACTGTGTGGCAAATTGAAGGGTCAATTTTTCCAACTCACCATAAAGTAGTGTGTCATTAATAATTTTTTGAGCCGCTAATCTTTGCAATTTGCTCATATTACGCAATTTGTTGGCTACGTTTTTACCAAAAACTTCACACTCGTCTTCAGGCTGTGATAAAATGTTGTAGGCTTTTCTCAAAATGCTACTATTACTATCCTTAGATTTAGATTTTTTTCTCGGCGGCCCTGTCGCTGCATCAGTATGTTGTCGTACCGGTTTCTGAAACAAAACATATTATTTCAGTTTCCGAGCTCTGTACAGAATGGTTACACATTGAAAGAGATTTTGAACAATCATGGAATTTTCTACATTGTTGTGGAGCTGCGGATGGTAAACACGTCAATATTATACCTCCAAGTAACTCAGGTAACTATTGTGATTACAAAGGGACACGTAGCATTAGTGAACGCCAATTAGTGAACGCCAATTACGAATTTCTCATGATCGATGTTGAACACAAACGGTGTATATGATGGCGTTGTAATCGAAAAAACAAAATTTTACAAAAACTTATTAAACAATGAACTTTATTTTCCTGAAGCGACACGTCTGTCTAACAACACTGACGGAAAACATGTATCATGTGTAATAACGAGGGTTGTCCGTAAAGTAAGGTTCTCAAGGCGCTATAGTTGTTACGCGGGATCCGGTGACCTTGGCTTGCAGCTTGGTTCCTCCGCTCCCAATCCCCACTGCGCGAGCGCTCTGCGACGCTCAGTCTTGGCTTGGTAGCCGTTAATAATGGTATTGCCTCTTCTGTCTCCCGCCAGGTGCGAATTACGCTCTGTAATTCGTTTTTTGTGTGCAAAACCACTGCGTTGGTGGACATTCATAGCCAACTGTGTGAAGTCTACGGAGAAAAATGTATGAGCATACAACATGTGCGTAAATGGTGCATAGAATTCAAAGACGGACTTTCATGACGAACAGCGTTCCGGACTTCAATCTGTTTCGGACCAAATGATTGCGTAAGTGGAAGAAGCAAGATTAAACGATCTTGTTAAGATTAAGCGAGAAGATCAAGATTAAGCGTAAGTGGAAGAAGCGATCTCCGAGATGATCGCTGATGTCAGAAAGACTTGCATTAATAAAATTTTGACAGACCATTTAGGGTATAGCAAAATTTGTGTGAAAAGTGGGTCCCAAGACAGCTTACAGTAGACCACAAACGGCAACGGATTGATGCAGCCCGCGAATTTCTTCAGGCCTACGAAACCGATGGTCAGAAATTTTTGGACTTCATTATAACTGGGGACGAGACCTGAGTACACTATACGACACCGGAAACGAAAGAACAATCACGTCAGTGGAAACATCCAGAGTCGCCGAAACCGCGGAAGTTTAAACAAACACTGTCTGCCGGCAAAGTCATGGCGAGCGTGTTTTAGGACAGGAAGGGGTTATTGTGCAAATTCATGGATACCGGCACAACAATCAATGCTGATCATTACTGTGAGACGTTAAGGAACTTTCGCAGCGCGATTCAAAACAAGAGGAGAGGCATGCTCACGAATAGAGTTTTTCATCAAGACAACGCTCGTCCGCACACCGCCCGGTAACAACCGGTCTCATCAACCAATTTGGATGGGGTACTGTCAGCCTACAATCCGGACTTAGCCCCAAGTGACTACCATCCCTTCCCTAATTTGAAGAAACATGTAGGAGGGACGCATTTCAGTACCAGAGAGGAGCTGAAAGAAAAAGTTTTAAACTGCCTTCGCGGCGCGGCGGAAGAGTTTCCCGACTCAGGCTTACAAAAGATTGTTCACCGTATGCAAAAATGCATCATCTCAACGGCGATTATGTCGAAAATAGAAAAAAGTGTAAGCTTTCCAAAAAGTGTATTATTCAATGCAAATAAACATGTTTTTCATTGTGAAAAATTATTGGGAACTTAATTTACGGACAACCCTCGTAGTAGCAGACGATGCGTTTAATTAACGAAATACATAATGAAACCATTTCAAATATCACACGTGATAAAGAACGCGTATTTAATTACCGTTTATCTCGGACTAGACGTGTTTAGACTTGTTGTTGAAAATGTCTTTGGCATACTTGCTTCGCGTTTTAGAGTTTTTCACACTACTATTAACGTAAAACCTGAAACTGTTGACGATATTGTATTCGCTGCATGTGTCCTGCACAACTTTTTAAGACGTAACGCTAGCCCGTCTTATGTCCCACCACAAAGTTTTGATTTAGAAAACACTACAAGTGGCGACATAACTGAAGATCCGACAATCAGATGATTAGCCTTCAGGTCAGCCGAAAAGGCATTCTCAGAAGAAATCAGAGAACAACGGTTGTACTTTAAAAAATACTTCAGTAATGAAGGAAAGATTTTGTGGCAAGATCAAATTATGTAGATAATAAACAGATTGCTTCTGGATTTTGAATTTATTCTCATTATGAATAGTTTTTAAATGAATCATTATATGTTTCAAATTCATGTTAATAAGCTTTCCTAACTTTATAACTCAAGAGTATAGACATAGTTTTTGAAGATGAAGGTTCTCTGAAAAGCGTCAACGAAAAAATGACGAAGCTAGTTGCTTTGTACTGAACATAGTGACAATAATCCTAGCAGAAAAGAAGAAGAATATAAAATGAATTTCCTAACTTTCTTTAATATTTTGAAAATAGCTAGTTGCTTTGTCGAAAATTAAAAAAATATTTTTAGAAAATAAATTAGAAAACAATCATTAAAAAAAAGAAAAATTTAAACATTACCTTGTATATGTGTTCTGTTTTGCAATTTATATTTCCTCCTCTTCTTCTTCTTGTCCAATATCTTCAGCATCGAAAGAAGATTTGCTTTCCTTTTGAATCTCCTGGTCAGCAATAAATGCAAGGTGGTCGTAATACCAAAGCCGCGGCTCGTACACACTGTCTGCGGAAATTCCACTGCGCTTTGAATCGACCACTTTCTTCAACTCTCTTCTGAACGCTGATCTTAAAGAGTTAATTTTTCTTATAGCAAAGTCTTTATTGGCGTCAGCGTCAACCTCCTTCAGTTTTTCAACTAAGATTGCGTACGCCTCGTTCCTTAAATTTCTATTACTATAATCTTTCGATTTGACTTTCCACAGACAGGGATGTGTTTTATAAAGTTCTATAAATTCTTGAACAAATGTTTTAGAATAATTTCGCAAATCACACATTTTTTTTTTAAAACAATAGTATAACACTAAAAATAAATGTAAATCACACAAAAAAACGACAAATGTAAATTAAAAGTAGATTTCCAGCAGCAGTTGGACAATGAAAACGAAGCTCGCAGCTGATACGAAGCACTAGCTAAGTGTACACAAAACCAAATGAAATCAAACTCAGTTGATTCACAGCGACATGTATGTGCATGCAAGTTTCACACACAGATCGTACGCCTAAACGTAGGAAACTGCACAAACAAATTGGAGCCAACATATTTCATGCGTCTAGTGATGACACATGTTGTTTCATACAAAACGCCGGATGTAAGTTTGTACAAACAATTTAGACTACTCTAACTTGTTTGCCGACTTGCCTGTGCAAACATTTCTATCCAGCATTTCCTGTAGTGTAGTTAGAACTCATGTTGGTGCCAACAAACTAGAGGAAGTAATCTCCTACATATATGAGTGTTTAGGGACAAGGTCTATTTTGTTTGTGCATACATGTGTGTCATACAAATCTACGTGTAGGGTAGCCTAAGTAAAGTGTTAAAGTCGTAAGTGTAGTGTTGATGTAAAGAAAAATTGATAAACGAGGGGGCAAGTACAAGTCACCTCATTTAAATTCGATCCCGGATTCCAGGGTAAACAGGGTCATTAGTAAGTCTCTATGCACAATTTAATTAATTTTTGTTGTTCTTTATCCCTCTGCCCGTGTTTTTTCCTTTAGCCAGTTCTTGTGTTATTAAATGTATACTCGTAACATCTTGGTATTTCGTTGTAATGGTCTCAGCCTACTCGGTGGCCTAGTTGATAGCGTACTGGGCTTTCACCCCGAGGACCCGGGTTCGATTCCCGGCCAGGGCTTGGCATTTTCATACGCTATAAATCATCCCATCGTCTGTATTAGCCCAAGTGTGCACAATAGTCAGACCGTTAAAAAAAAATGTAATAGTCTCATATGATCAACGGGTCAGGCTCGTATGATCATTTGCTCTGTGAAGGAGCTGTGTATTAGTTCACTGTACGACGCATTCCATTAGGGGGTGGGGGGAATCGGTGTGCAGCAGGCTTTCGCGCTTCCACGCGGTACAAGTTAGAGGTGGGCGTTTCTGCTATTTTTACAAAACGTCAACAAACTGTTTGTTGAGGAAAAAAAGCTGCTTTTTAAAACAGTTGAAAAAACAGGTTCAGAAAACTGAAACTCAAAGTTGTATTAGCAGCTAAAACGTAAAGCACATACGTTCAGTTTTCTAAGACTACTTTTTCATCCCCACTGCCACCATGTCCTTAACTGTTTTTGGGTATAAAGCATTTAGAAAGGATAAAAATAATCCTTACAAGTGTAGTAATAATTAAATTACATAATCAAAACGTAATAATTATGTATGCCATTTTATGTACAAAAAGGTATGGATTTCAAATAGAATCATTTTTTTACTTAAAAATTAAATAGTCCTTTGCATATTTTTCAAAATGCAAACGATTTAGAATATTTTTAGTTGATTAAAAATATTGATGATTGATAATAAATATAAAAAATATGTTTAAATAAAATTAGGCTCTGAATTTACAAAATTTGAGAGGTTGTTACTATAACTCGCAACAAAATAGAGATAAACGTTGACACTGACTTCACTACAAGCTACAAGCAACTTTGAAATAAAGGGAAAAAGCATAAAAGCAGGTAGAAGAAAAGCAATTAGTAGGCAAACAGTTAGCAGGAAAACAGTTTTAGCGCTTGCGTCAACGTTCGAATAGAACGTAGGTGTGGTAGTGCGGAAAGCTGTTCCTTGTTTAACAAATCATAAACCAGTCCAAATCCAACTGCTTGTTTCAGTTTGAAAAAGCAGTTTGTTTGTCGTTTATAGAAAAGCAGTTTTTTTCCAACAGTTTGGTCTTTTCTGCCCCACCACTAGTACAAGTGGTCTTTCTTTTCTGAAGAGGTTGGGTCTCCTTTCAGAATCAATAAAGTATTAATAGTGTAATATAATCAGAGTCACAGAACTACTTAATAATAATATTATCTAAAAGAAATAATTGTTGTGATTTGTTCAACCTTCATTAACGCTAGGTTAATAATAAGTTACACAAGTTAAATTGAATAACCAATTACTTCTTGTTCGGACATAATATAACGGTGACTAATTAATGTTAGTGTTATTGTTCGTTATTTTATTAATTTCGATTTACCAATTGGAGCGCACAGCGTTTCTCTAACGGTTTCTTCCAAAACTCAACAGAAACGCTTAACGTTCCCCTCGCCTTATTAGATAATTGTTAACCTAACAAATTATACCTTCATATTTTGTTCACTAATTGGATGGCACAGATTTATTTAATTATTTAATTATTGGGTGTCGTTTAAACAAGCTGTTTTTAACGTAAAGAATGAGCGTGAAGGTCTATCAGGAAGTTCGAGTTTTTTAACCATTTAATGTTTGAGTGAAAAAAACATCCTGAATATTATTGTTTTTAATTATTTTTTTCGAAGTGTTTGCGTTTACGTTTCAGTTTAAAAATAAAATTAGGTTTTTACCGAAGAACGGTTAACGTTTTTTTCAGAAAATGTAGTAAACTTTGACATGAGATGTTGGTAAATTGTCTAGGTAACTCGAAGTGTTTAAGTTTCTTTCCTCAATTTTTTCTCGTGTTAGGGTGACTAGAACTTTGTGACCATTTTGAATAGAGAGTGTTTTAGATAGCTGTCGACAAAATAATTCTCTTCTAGTCGTAAAGAGGTTATGAATGAATCAAGGCAAACTCATCTTCGACGCGTTTTGTCTTAAAAGGTACGTAAGTTTGATGAGAAGGCGATTTTTTCGTATTCTTTGTAAACACCAATTAAGTTTTGGATTTTCTGCACACATATTTTTTTAATTGGAAGAAACACCACTGATTTCTGCTTCTGGAAAGACCTCCTGGATTTCAACAGATTGGAACACATTTATTTGTCGAGACATCCTTTCGGGGACTAAATCAAGGCTGAGATGTAACAGCTTTACGTGTTTCTTTTTATTATTATTCACCCAATGCCATACAAAAGTTAAATTAAACTAATTTCACTTCGCAAAATTTGTTTCCTAATGTTTAAAGATGCTTCATCAGGTGATCTATTGATGATCGGTCACTTCTAACACAGCTTCGTTTTTACTCTTCGATCTCTGCTTCCTGTATGACCAAGACACTCCGCATTTTCCTTGTGGATAAAGTACCACCGGCTGCTTCTTATTAGTGGTAGCCAAGTTCACATTCATCAAAAAAACATTAGCACCTTCTCACTAGTTAAGAACAAAGTGAAAACTGCAGCTAAAATCTAGAAATGTTAGAAGAAAACTTTTCAAATTCAGCTGCCCTAGTGGCACCTCTAGTTGAGAAGGAAGCCAGTTGAGCTAAACTGAAATTACTGTTACGTTGCCTAACTGCCTAGGTTTTTACTCTTTTTTTCGCACATTAAATTGAAAATTTACCTTCGTCGATTGTTCGCCTTCTGTCACGAACAATTTTCCCCCTTACCGAACATGTTCACACATACCTTCGTCGATTGTTCGCCTTCTGTCACGAACGATTATTTCTCTGTAGGCACGATTTTTCCCCTTAACGAACATGTCCATACATACCTTCGTCGATTGTTCGCCGTCTGTCACGAACGATTACTTCGATTTTCTGTATGGCACGATTTTCCCCCTCACCGAACATTTTCCCCCTCACCGAACATGTCCATACATACCTTCGTCGATTGTTCGCCTTCTGTCACGAACGATTACTTCTCTGTAGGCACGATTTTCCCCCTCACCGAACATGTTCATACATACCTTCGTCGATTGTTCGCCTTCTGTCACGAACGATTATTTCTCTGTAGGCACGATTTTCCCCCTCACCGAACATGTCCATACATACCTTCGTCGATTGTTCGCCTTCTGTCACGAACGATTACTTCTCTGTCACCGAACATGTTCATACATACCTTCGTCGATTGTTCGCCTTCTGTCACGAACGATTATTTCTCTGTAGGCACGATTTTCCCCCTCACCGAACATGTCCATACATACCTTCGTCGATTGTTCGCCTTCTGTCACGAACGATTACTTCTCTGTAGGCACGATTTTCCCCCTCACCGAACATGTCCATACATACCTTCGTCGATTGTTCGCCTTCTGTCACAAACGATTATTTCTCTGTAGGTACGATTTTCTCCCTTACCGAACATGTCCACATATACATACCTTCGTCGATTATTCGCCTTCTGTCACGAACGATTATTTCTCTGTAGGCACGATTTTCCTCCTTAACGAACATGTCCACACATACCTTCGTCGATTGTTCGCCTTCTGTCACGAACGATTATTTCTCTGTAGGCACGATTTTCCCCCTTATCGAACATGTCTACACATACCTTCGTCGATTGTTCGCCTTCTGTCACGAACGATTATTTCTCTGTAGGCACGATTTTCCCCTTAACGAACATGTCCACACATACCTTCGTCGATTGTTCGCCTTCTGTCACGAACGATTATTTCTCTGTAGGCACGATTTTCGCCTTCTGTTACCCTTTACGAACATGTCCATACCGAACATGTACACATACCTTCGTCGATTGTTCGCCTTCTGTCACAAACGATTATTTCTCTGTAGGTACGATTTTCTCCCTTACCGAACATGTCCAAATATACATACCTTCGTCGATTATTCGCCTTCTGTCACGAACGATTATTTCTCTGTAGGCACGATTTTCCTCCTTAACGAACATGTCCACACATACCTTCGTCGATTGTTCGCCGTCTGTCACGAACGATTATTTCTCTGTAGGCACGATTTTCCCCCTTATCGAACATGTCTACACATACCTTCGTCGATTGTTCGCCTTCTGTCACGAACGATTTCCCCCCTCACCGAACATGTCCACACATTTTACAAGAGTTGGAACCTAATAGGACTGAACTCCTTGAAAGCATAATATAGCCAGAAGTTTGGCAACGCAGCAACATGGCTTGTGATGGCAGGAAATACTTCGTTAGAGCTTCTCTCGGTGAAATTATTGACTTCGTCATAGTAATTACTCAGATCTCTTTACAGTGCGGGTCGATTTTATTCTGATCAAATTCTAATTAAAATAAAACATTATTTTTTTTTGTTATTCGAATGCAACATTCGGGAAGAACCGCATTGAGCGAGACAGATCAATTAATTGACCTCCTAGATCACCTGATCTGAATCCAATGGACGTGTGGAGGACATATGAAATCGATTTTTGTGTGGGGGCAAGAATTTTCAATGCATTTGAAATTCTAAGAAATACTGTAAAGAAGGAATTTTAAAACAAGCAGTTTACTGTGTTAACAGATAATGTGGACATTTGAACAGTTGTTATAAATGCTTAATATGGTTTTAACAATTTAATTTAATTGTTGGTTTTTTCTTACTATTTAATTATTTTAAAAATATACTAGATATTCTCAAATGAAAAAAGAATTATTCTTTCTGTTGGAAAATTAATGTTCCCCCCCTATGTTATGTATATTTTTATGTTAATAAAATTTTTTTGTAACTTCTCCTTTTTGTAGTTCACTCTATTTACATAATTTTGTTTAAAATTAAATTTTCTACAAGTTTTATTTAAAAATTGTATTTGTTTGTTGGGAAGATAACAGAGTTATTGTAGGCCAAATTAAAGATGTGTTGCTTTGCCTCTGATTTTTGCATTTTACACGGGTTTTCTCAAAAACTTCTTGACTTACAGCTCTGTGATCAGTTTTACTCAATTTATCAGGTCAAAAACCATAAGAAACCATCGAAATTAGCTCTTAATTTAGGTTCCTAGAATTTAAGTATTTTAGAATATCAGTATAAAATAGTATACAATTTTATTTTATTTTTTGTGTGGTTATTTTAAGGCGAAAAGCACATTGAGGCTATTATCGCCTCCCTAAATGTAAGTGTAAGTGTAAAGTGTTAAAAGTCGTAAGTGTAGTGTTTAAGTGTAAATGTGTGTTAGACTCGGGTACCGCGAGGGACGTCTAAATCCTCTCAACATTTCAAACATTAAAGACAATGCCTTCGTACATTGTTTTGTTTTACAGCAGTCGAATATATTACGAGGTGTGTTCAGAAAGTAACGATAATTTTTAAATTTCGCGGGCTTGGAGAGTCCGATTGTCAAACATTTTTTTTATTATGTTGGTATACATGCCCTTGAAGTATGATAAAACTTTCATCTGTTTTCATTGTTGACTTTGTCTGTGACAACCACTAAGGTTAGACGTGTTTTTATAAGTTTGGCGATTTTCGTTTGTAAAAAGAAATGGATCAAAGAATTTGTATCAAATTTTCCGTAAAAAATGGAATAAAGTGTAACAAAGTGTGTGAAATGTTAACAAAGGTCAATGGTGAGTGTGCTATGAGTACAGCAAGAATTTACGAGTGGTATAAGCGTTTCCAAGAAGGCCGTGAAGACGTTGAAGATGACGAACGCCCTGGACGCCCCAGCACATTAACAACCGATGAAAACGTGGAAAAAGTGAAATAAATGGTTATGAACAATCGCCGAATCACAATTAGAGAGGTCGCTGATGATGTTGGCATATCGATTGGATCATGTCATGACATTGTTTCCAGTGTTTTGTGTATGAAACGCGTGACAGCAAAATTCGTTCCAAAATTGTTGAATTTTTAAGAAAAACAGTGACGAATGGAAGTTTCTCAGGAGTCACTAAATGAAGTCAACGACGATGCAGAATTACTGAAACGTATTACAACAGGTGACGAAACATGGGTTTATGGATATGACGTCGAAACTCAATCATCCCAGTGGAGGTATTCTGGCTCGCCAAGACCGAAAAAGGCGCAACAAGTGCGGTCGAACGTGAAGGTTATGCTCACGGTGTTCTTTCGATATTAATGGCATAGTGCATCATGAATTCCTGCCACCAGGTGAAACGGTCAATAAGGATTACTACCTAAAAGTTCAACGCCGTTTGCGTGAAGTAATCCGAAAAAACGCCCGGATCTGTGGAAAAACAATTCATGGCTTTTACACCACGATAATGCACCAGCTCACACTTCATTGCTTGTTCGTGAATTTTTTGCCATAAACAGTAATGTAACGATGCCCCAGCCTCCATATTCGCCAGACATGGCTCCGTGTGACTTTTTTCTATTTCCAAAAATAAAGATAACCTTAAAGGGCCGTCGTTTTACAGTCGTAGATGACATTAAAAGCGCATCGCTGAAAGAACTAAAGGCTATCTCAAAGATCGAGTTTGAGAAGTGTTTCGAGGATTGGAAGAAGCGCTGGTACAAGTGCATAATCTCCAATGGGGACTATTTTGAAGGCGTCAACATCAATGTAGAAGAATAAATAAATATTTTGTTAGAAAAAAATTAAAATTCTCGTTACTTTCTGAACACACCTCGTATATAGAAAAAATTATGTACGACTTCTTAATTATGAAATACGCTCACAAAATTGTTTTCAAAATGCGTAGTTACTTTATCAGTATAACCAATATTGACCGCTTATGATACATTACATGTAAACAAAACTGGATGACTCTTCGTTGTTGTAGGCTATCGTTGTAGACTGACAAAATATTTTTGTACAGATTACTTTCCGTACTTCGCCCCGATATTTTCAGACAATAAAAGTTACAGCCGGTTAATGTGAAAGTTAACCTACAAATTTTCTTTTGATGTTAAACTATTTTAAGTTTGTTTATGTTTTAGAGAGAAGCTTTTGTTCTTGAAAAGCAAGTTATTTTTATTGGTAGAATGTAGTAATTTTTCCAAATCGCTACAAAATTACAGTAAGATTGTTGGTTTAAAGACCTAAATAAATAATCAGACAGCTGACTTTTTACAAGAAGGAACTCTATAGTAGCCTTGTTTGTTGGTCGATTTTTTTGACTAAACTGTTGGAGCTGCGTGTAAAAATAAATCAAGCATTTTGGATGCTCGATATTTTGATACAAATAGGCGAATGGACATTTGTAGTGGCCTAAAACCTATTAACCACTGTATTTAACAAATATAAGCGTTTCCATTGAAATTTGTTACGTGGTTTGGAGTGAACAGCGGATACAATTGGCATTTTAAAGTAACAGATTCAGTAAAAACAGATTTTTGAAGTGACTATTTCTTATGGCGGGGTATGGATGTATGTTTTGCACGGGAAAAAATTCAGTTTGCCGTCATGCATCACGCTCTTATATATATATATTTTTGTTTTAAAATGTATTTTTCAAGTGAAAACTTGTATGTTCGCGTCATTATATTACTTACCCAGCCAAATTAATCACGCATGGCGGGGTATGGATGTATGTTTTGCACGGGAAAAAATTCAGTTTGCCGTTACGCATCACGCTCTTATATATATTTTTGTTTTAAAATGTATTTTTCAAGTGAAAACTTGTATGTTCGCGTCATTATATTACTTACCCAGTCCAACTTAATTATTGAAGTGAATACTTCTTATGGCGGGGTATGGATGTATGTTTTGCACGGGAAAAAATTCAGTTTGGCGTCACGCATCACGCTCTTATATATTTTTGTTTTAAAATGTATTTTTGAATTGAAAACTTGTATATTAGCGCCATTATATTACTTACCCAGTCCAGTTTAATTATTTAGTTTTTTGTCGTGTTAACTGTGTAACAGTGACGTTTTATATGTTTATTATATATTGGTAGGTGTGAATAATATATATTTAAATTATTTTGAACGCCATTATACTACTTACCCAGTCCAACTTTATTTAGTATTTAGTTTTATGACAAGTGTTAACTGTGTAACACGTGACGTTTTATACGTTATTATATATTGCTAGGTGTGAATAATAAATATTTAAATGCCATTGTACTACTTACCCAGTGAAACGGAATTATTTAGTATTCAGTTTTGTGATATGTGTTAACTGTAGGCTACAACAGTGACGTTTTAATAATGTTTTATACTTCCTAATATAATATTTTAAATTTTAAAGTTTATGTGTGTGTTTTTGTTTGTTATTCAATAACACATTAACTACTGGACCGATTGAGATGAAATTTAAAATGAACATGGTTTAGGTACCTGAGATGGACATAGATGTATTTTCGTTTTAAAAATCTGAATCCTTGTTATTATTTATTATAAAATTATTGTTTATAAGCTTACATTTGCAATGATTTTAATTGAAACAATCTTATAATTCCAAATAACCTGCCTTTCCAAATTAAAATATTGCAGTATCCATTGAAGTTGGCATTTACAATGACAATTAATAAGTCACAGGGTCAGATATTACAAGTTGCAGGAATAAATTTGGGACTTCGTGCTTCTCCCATGGTCAGTTAGAGCCTATTCTAGGGTCGAGTAGCAAAAATCTGTCTTGGCAAAAAACCATATAATATTGTATTTAGAAATATATTAAACTGAAATGAACGTACTCATGATTTTGAAAATCGACTATAAATTTTATTACCTACATTACAATTGCGGGTGAAGCCGCAACGGGTAACAGCGAATTAAATCATAATAGTGAAAGAAGTATACAGTCAGGCATGCCAAAAGAAGTAGTCACTTTGTCGGCCAGTCCCACGACTGCCTCTTTTTTTTATTTAAAAAAATTCTTCGCAATCACTTAGGATCCAGAAAATCGTTCACAATCAATTTTAACATGCGCTATTAAAAATTAAAAAACTACCACATTTGCTACGGTATCATAATCTAAACTACATGATATTAAGATTTTGCTGTACGTCTTTTATGTCTGTAGATATGGAAAAAAATATAAATCTCGTTTTTTAACCATTTAAGAATGGAATTTCAGAAAAGTTTTTCTTTTTGCAGCTTCAAAATTTAAGGTAAATATGCATACCAAATTTTAATTTTCCACTTCTTTAGTTAAGAAGACCCAGAGATAAAATATAGTTTTTTTAACTTAATTTAACCTTTAGTGTAGAATTTTGGAAAAAAATTTTCTTTGTGCACGTACAATACTGTGTACGAAATTTTGCGTAGTAGGTTCGAGATTGCAGTTACTGCTGCAAGCTTTAACCTTTCCGATCCCTTGTCCTCATTAGTCTAACTGGCACGAAGTGACGTTAGCACAACACACTCTGTGAAGAAATCACAAGAAATCCAGCAATGCACAAATGAAATTGTAATTAATCAATAACAGAACCAAGTTAAGGAAACTGTTAGCTTTAATTGAACACAAGGATCGCATTGTGCGGAATGGTGAACCGACCTCCTTCTGACCTTTTTTTTACGAAGTGTTTAATCATCCATATCTTATAAACTGTGCCAATTAGGCTCTTAAAATGTGGTTTCCGGCATTATCTTTGAGTTTTGTTTTCAAAACGCAATCTACGAAATATGACTTTCCAGAATTTTCTACATTTTGGTTTCCTGGATATCTTTGGTAAAAATAAATGTTGATATCCGGGGAAGAGAGTATGACGTTTTTAAATTCTATTGCTGTTATTTCATAGTTTTTTGAAGTGACTGTTATGTATTACGTAGTTTATTAATAACTAAATTCTAAATTAAATAACTCTTGTTATGAAATATTTTAAAACAAAATTACAGTTTTACTCCATAGTAAAGCTTAACTACTTATAGGTTATGAACTGTACAGTCCATTTGTAATGCTACTCGAAAATGAACAAAGCCGAAATCAGGTCTAAAGATTTAGATCTATGGATTAAGTTGTTGTGGTTTAAAACTAAGTTCTGATGTAAAAGATCCTATTTGACTTCCTGAAAGTGGAACTATCGCAGCTTCGAGGAAAAGAGTCGAAGGCCTCTGACGGTTCCGAAACTTGTCAGATTATTCCGATCTCAACTTTGTATGTAGGTGGTGGATTACAAGTCAACACCAGATAAGATGGGACAACCTTCATGGGCATTCCCATAGTAAACGTCTTTTAAGCAAAGTTACTTTTGGAGGACTCAAAGAAGCAGCAGATGTCCTAGGCAGGGCACAACTCATGGGGCTCATAACAGGGCACTGTGGTCTGAGGGTGCACATGATCAGGATAGGTGTGTACCATGGAGAAACCGTGTGTAGATTATGCAGGAAGGAGGAGGAAACTGCAGGTCACATAATTTATGATTGTGAGGCTCTTGCTAGTAGTAGGCTAGGGGTTTTTGGTTTCCAAGACCCTAGGGATCTTCAGCAGAGTGAGCTAGTCAGTAGGTTGCTAGAACTTATTACGGACACCAGTCTGCTGAACTAGGTATTTTAAGAGGTTAAATTGCACAATAGGTCAATCGATCGCAGTGCCTGGGGTTGGATTATCCCTTAAAACCTCTAATATATAATCTTAATCTTAATCTGTATGTAGGTGAAGTTTTATCCTATGTACATATGTACGTTTATGCACTTTGAAATGCTTATACTGAGGGTAAGAACGGGGTTAATCAATTAGATATTTTATATCGGTTCTCTCTTCTTTTTGTGCATTAACTGCAACAGCAGAAAGATCTTTCTCGACTTCAAAATTGATTAATTGTGACGCTTAACTGGACTTACACAGGCTAATGAGGGATGAGCGTTTACGACAAGGGTAAGCAACTGGAGTAACTGCAGCTATATATAAAAAAATATAGACAGGTATAATGAGAAGAGAAGAAGTTATGTAAACGTAGCAGTTTTGCAAAAAAATTTATAAATTAAGAATCTAAGAAAATTAAGTGATTTTTGTGTGTATAAAATGGAGTAAACTTTTACATTTATTTTATATGCGTTTTAATTCTCAAAACAGCTTAATAGTGCTTAGTTTTTGAAGGCATTTTTCAAAATTGTCACCCCTTATGCAGCCCTCTTTTAAATTGAATCGTCCAATCAACCGCCCCCCCAGAAAATTGCATTAATCCGTCATTGGCTTGGCGTTTTATAATTTCGAATCAGATTTATATGTTTGAATGAGGAAGTAGAATATCGATCAGTGTGTATAAGATTAGATGACACATAACTCGACCGCAGCTGGCACCTATTTACATTACACATTGTTTTCTGAGAATAACGCCTAGACAGACTACGCCGTTGTAATTGAACACTGCGGTTTATCAGACAGCTTGCTCGTTGCTACTGTATTGGCAGATCTATTTCATTCTATACTCTGCTTCATAAAAGAAGAACCATTCCAATAAATTACTTTACAAATGACGTTCTGTCGAATCTCTGTACTTGATTTAGTGAACTGAAAAGAAATAATTATTATGCAAAAAATGCACAACGTTTTTATACATTCAATATTTTTAAAAACAACAGTTCTTAACTTCGAAAATTCTGATCGTAGAATGAACACAAAATGTGGAAATATAAAATGCATTATTTATCAAAATCAGATGTACAAATCTTGATCCAAAATATTGGTTTTGCAGGATTTAGTAGTTATGGTTTATGATCTCAACTCTTTTCTAGGATTAAAAACTGTCCTGGTTTATTCTGTTACGTTTTAATTATTTGTACCGATTTAGTTGTTAGAGAAAACACTGATTTGATAAAAATATTACAGTTTCATTCAAGCTCTAGAAAGCTTCTTTAAAGAGTTGAGATATATGCAGACTATATAATAGCAAACGAAACAGTAGTTCTAACGGTTTATTTAAATTATCAAGTTAAAGCGCAAAGAAAAAAGCTTGCGTTAAATTTTCAAGTCAAAAGTAGAACCACTAATCACATTACCAATGACATGTCATTATTTTTTTAACATGCCACAAATGCAACAAAACTAACACAGGTAGCAGAACATGTCAGGCCTTATCATAATTTTATTTAGAACTACACTGTAATTTTAATACAACTCCTCTGTTTAGTTTTAAAGTAATTTTAGTTGGAAATAATGCTACTAGATAGCGTTTGGGTCAAGTCATATCAATATTTAAGAAAAATCCCGACAATTTGTTCCGGTTCACTGTAAAAATCTCAAGTCAGAAATTTTTTTTTAGTGAGCACTTTTGATGAATGAGATGACACAAATTCACAAATTAACGAGGTTTTTCCTAGCAAATTGATGAATGATATTTGCCTGTTTGTGCTACGCTCTACTCAAGATTTTTGGTAACTACAACAAAGAAAAGACTCAATAAAATACAGCATAATTATTATTATGTACTTTTAGTAATACGTGCTGCCATCTTCTGTGAAACTTTTTATATACGAGAATAGTTAATCTCTGTAATTAATAAACCCATTCTTTGAATACTAATGTATGAAATAGTTATATTATTTAAATCATAAGCTGCCATCTCTTTAGTGTAGGCTATAGCTTAATTAAATATGATATGACAGCATATTTTACTAAGATTGGTGACAAATTCAAAAAGGGCTCGTAAAATAAACTTCATAAAATCTAAAGAAAAACTACCAAGCGGAAAGTAGCTCCCTCTCAAAACAACAATTAGACACGTCAAATTAGACCAAACATGTTGAAATTAAAGAAGGGCACATTAAAACTTGAACTTTTGGAGAGATCTTATGGCACTACATTATTATTTCTTATGTAAAAAACAATATTGTTCCCTCGTTAACTTGGCAGGCCAGAACTCTACCGTGTTCTTTAATAAATTAAATGTGGCTATTTAAATATTAGTTAAACTTACTTCTAGAAGTAGTACACTTCTCTTCAAGCAGTGATTGATTAAAGTTGATTGGTTATCAAACTTTCCTCTGGTTTTCGGCTTATCAGAGAAAACCGATCTTTGGTAGGTCAATAATTACAGCTGGAGTGAGAAAAGTTAGCGGATATCTTTGTATCTTTAATAGAGCCTACGCTGACTGGAAATCGCTGAATACATTAGCTAAACTAAAGGATAAATTATCTTTTAAAATAATCTTCTCAGTCGATGTTATTTAGATTGGTTAGAATAAAATCATAATCTTGGCAGCTGTCTCGCTGACGTGATAAAAGCGAATTTCCATAAGTATTTTTTTTGTCTTACCTTTTTTGAAAAAAATCTCCTTTTACTATCATAAATACATAAATATATAAGTTTTTATTTCAAAATTTGAAATTACGTTGAAAGTACGATAATTTAACCTAACCGCCGTCAAAACGTATCTTAATTTCAACGGATTTTGAAAATTCAAAATGCTAATTTGTGCTGTTTTTAACGTTTTTGTGCAGACAAAAAAGTTATATAAAATTTTATAGATTTCAAATGGTCGACCTTTTGAAACTGTTGAACGAATTTTGCTGGTTAACGAACTTATCCAAGCTGTTATTATAGGCTTAATAGATTTTGTGCCACGTTTGAATCAAATCGGACTAAAATTGCGAACGTGGGAGTACTAAAACACACACACACACACACACACGATATATATATACACACATACATACATACTAGCATTACCCGTCTCGGCTTCGCCCACGAAACGTAAACAGTTTCAGTAATGTAATAATTTAGAAACATTAAAAAAATATATTAATAAAAGCGTGATCATCTAAACTCATGGTTATTTTACAGTGAATATGAAAAAATATTATAACCTGAATATGTTGTTTTATTGTCTTCAAACGTCTTCCATTCGAATTTAAGAAAATCTGATAAAAAATATTTTTCTCTAATACAAACATTTATACCTCTTTTATATTTTTGTGTTCTTTTAGAAAATGAATTCAGGGGAGGGGTAAATGCTGAATTACGTGTATCATAATTTGTGTTTTAAAATAATTTGTTTACTTATAAGAAAAGCCGATAACAAATATTTCTCTCCAATGAAAACACTCTTTTTTATAATTATAACCCTTTTTACATTTTTATTCCTTTAGGGAATGAATTCGCAAAAATGTTGAAATATGTGTTTCATTATTTGTATTTCATAGCATATTTCTAGAATATACGGATCCAAAACAAATATTTCTTCAATTTGAAAATTGTATACCCCTTTTTTACATTTTTGAACCTCATTTTAAACTCTTTAGGGTATGAATTTTGGGAAACGGTGATAAATATATTTCATTATTTATATTTAAGAGTGACTATGTTACGTTTTAAGAAGATCAGACGAAAAACATATTTTTTCAAATAAAAATTGTTGTACCTCATTTTTACCTCTTTAGGGTTTGAATACTGGAAAATCGTTTTTCATTGTACCCCTACATGTGGTGGTAATTCTGAAAATTTCAAATCTTTAGCTATTATAGTCTCGGCTATACGTTGATTATTAAAGTTGAACTGGGTAAGTAGTTTAATGCGTTAAAACAAAATTGTTTGCAAAATCCTTTCTCAGTGCATCTCGACAATGTTGTAAGAAGGTAACCTGAAAATCTCAACTCTCTAGCTATAATAGTCTAGCTGTACGTCGATTAATAAAATTGGACTGGGTAAGTAGTTTAATGGATTTTAAAACCAAATGTTTGCAAAATTCTTTCTTACTACACCTTCACATTTTTGTAAGAAGGTATCCTAAAAATGTCAAGTCTCTAGCTATAATAGTCTTGGTTGTACGTTGATTATTAAATTTGGACTGGGTAAGTAGTTTAATGGCGTCAGAATAAAATTTTTACAAATCCATTATTAGTGTACCTTGAAATTGTTGTAAGAAAGTATTATGAAAATTTCAAGTCTCTAACTATAATAGTATTGGATGTACGTTGATTATTGAATTTGGACTGGGTAAGTAGTTTAATGGCGTCAGAATCAAATTTTCGCAAAATCCTTTCTTAGCGCTTCTTAACATTGTTGTAAGAAGGTACCTTAAAAATTCAAGTCTCTAGTGGTAATAGTTTTGGCTGTACGTTGATTATTACATTTGGACTGGGTAAGTACTTTAATGAATTAAAAACTTTTTTTTGCAAAATCCTTTCTTTGTGTACCTTGACATTGTTGTAAGAAGATACCTTGAAAATTTCAAGTCTCTAGTTATAATAGTATTGGCTGTACGTTGATTATTAAATTTGGAGTGGGTAAGTAGTTTAATGGCGTTAAAATCAAATGTTCGCAAAATCCTTTCTTAGTGCACGCCTATATAGTAACATGAATATACTCTGAAAATTCCAAGTCGCTAGCTAAAATAGTTTTGGCTCTGCGTTGATTATGAATCAGTCAGTCAGTCAGTCAGGACTTCTTCTTTATATATATATATATATATATATATATATATATATATATATATATATATATATATATATGTGTAGAGAGAGAGAGTGTGTGTTGTGTGTGTGTGTGTGTTGTGTGTAAGGTGTGTGTGGTGTGGTCTTACCACGATGTGTGTGTGTGTATGTGTTACCAGTTGTAGTGTGTGTGTGTGTGTGTGTGTGTGTGTGTGTGTTGTGTGTGTGTGTGTGTGTGTGTGTGTGTGACTTGTGGAATTGTGTGTTTCAAGTAATAAAATCACAATATCTTTATCTAAGATTTTTATTACGATACAAAAGACTTCAAAGATAGTATATAAGACGAGACGTCAATATATAATTAAGACGAGACTATATCAGAATATAAGACGTACATGGAAATAAAAATATTCTATGATTTGTGAATTTTTGTCGCATATCTATAAACATGTTTTGGTTTTGCAAATATTTGTTTTCTACTTTAAAAATAACCACAAAACTTCTATTACTTTATATGTTTGAAGAATACAGTTTTATTATTTTTCACTCAAGAAAAACAAATTATTATCAATACTCCATAATTAATGCTTCTTCTCATGATGTAACTTTCTATAAATTATAATACAATTGTATAAGGAGGCACTAACAGTTCTGGTAATAGAATGTATAGACATAAAGCAGCCTACTTCCAAGCACCAAGGGTGAACACTGGTATAATTTATTCACTCGACAGTTCAGTAAACTGCCACTGCTTACTCTATTTTCACGGCAATGCCAACATGAAGTGGCCTTGGCTATTCCCCATCTTTTCTTTAGAGAATTCGGTAATTGATATGGCATTGTTTATAACGTACGACACAGTTATATTTTAGATGAAAATGATCAGTGTTTATAATAATGTTTGAGTTGTTACTGTGTGCTTTTATTATTGGTTTTATGAGTTTTTACTACTTAATTTTTCGTGTTTATAAAGTTTGTTAACTTAAAGTTGTACGTTTTACGTTTATGAAAGTGAAGTGGTGTTATTATTTTGAGGTTAATATTTCAGTTACTGCAGAAAATGGTAGGTAAATCTATTAAATTAAGTTAAATAACTAAATGTTGATTTCGTACTAAGCTGTGTTAGATTGCAATAGCCTATAAGCTTTAAATTCATTTTAATTTTTGAAATCAATGGGTAAAGTAATCTTTATATAATAAGCCTACAAAACACTTTTTTATTCTTTAATGTAGTGTTAAAATTTTTGTGTACTAGTAGAGAGTTTAGAATTTATTATGCAAATTCTCTTAAAGTTAAATTTAACCTATCTATTTCATAAAAATAATGATATCGAAAATCTATTAACCTAAATATTTAGCTTAATGTAAGCCTAAATAAAATGTTTTAGACTATGTCAAACTAAATATAAGTTATAAATATTTCAGTTGCATCGAGATATTACTTTAAACTCACAAAACGTCACAAATATAATACAAGTCACAAAATAGATCGCTTTATCAAATAAACTTTTTCCAATAAACATGTTAGCTTACATATTTGGAATTCTATTTAATATCTTGTAGGTTATTTCTGTACCAGTACACTACTGAATTTATATAGGTCTACGATACTATAAATAAGACCATTATTTAAACATTTATTTTAAAACTGTTTCACTTTGAACTATAAATTACTTAGAGCTTAGATAAATTGTGCAAAAAATGGCAAAATTATTCTTTAAATATTGATTTTTACCATCAAATAACAGTTTAAAAAACCCTGAAAATCGATCTAATTTCTCAAAATGGTAACATATTTTTTTTTTAAATTTAAGTACCTCACGTATACAAAATTATAACACAAAGTCAGTGCACAAATCATGAAATCATATCAATTTTTGTTTCCAAAGGGAGTAGGGAAATGAAATAAACATCGACAGTATTTCTACTTCTCGACTGTAAAAAAATATTTTAATTAAAAACGATTTCGAGAAAATTCAATTTACTTTAATTTACAATATTTTTTTAACCAAATCAGAGCTTAAATAATCTAACCAGAGCTTTAAACATTGAAAGTCGTTAAAAATTGTCATTAGATATTTGAAGATATTGTATTGCTGACTAAAAAGCACAACGCCATGTTTGAATCAAAGATGCTATTTGATAAGTACTTAAGAAGTTATAGTTTAAAAAATTAAATTTAATGAAAATGAAATTTAAAAACAAACTATTTTACTCAAATGTAATGCGAGTAAAACAGTTCCTTTTTCGATAACGCACCTCATACCCTCGTCATTTTTAAGGTGTGAATGTACACTTGTTTCTTGAAAATGTCTCTAAAGGAATGGTAGCAAACAGTTAAATCTGGATACCGGAATGGTCAGGCCAAAAACAATCACATACAAAGAACACTTTAACTTTTGATCAACCGGAAAATTCATTATGCAACCAGAGAATGTAATAAAATTATAAAGTATTAGGTTATAAGGTTCCGTTTTAATGTAATTGCTGCTTTTAATTTAACTTGAACAGCTGTTTCAGAATTGAAGTTCTAAAACTATAAGTAATTAACAGTTAACAAATAAATTACTGAAATGAACTAAAAGCTTTTTACCTTTGTTCAGGAGTCTGGGCAAATTACGTTTTACCTAATATTAAATCCTGTAATAATAAGAAAGTAAATGCATTTACTCTTATGCAGGGAGCAATTTTGTGTTATACTTGAGTCTAGACGTATATTGTATACAAATCTAACTTCAGTATACACACAAATTCTTTATAAATACCTTCAAATATGCAACAAATCATGGAAATAATCAAATTTTACGAATAGTAGACAGATTTTTGCCGTGATTTGAACATATTAATAGTCAAATATTTAGTGGTAGGGGTAAGAATGGCAACATTGCGTAGTGGCGATTAAGTATTGGGTTAACAAGTTACAAACTGTGATCACTTTTTAGTGCAATTCTGTTAAGCTTAGACTGGTTTTTGCTCATTATTAATGATGACACACCAAAAACTGGTTTTGTCAACCGCGTTACATAATTTATTGTTTTTTCTTTATTAGTTATATTCTATCACTTTTAGTTCAATATTTTTGTTACTTTATCTGTGATATAATATTAAGACTGGACTGTTATTTAATCGACGTTGTAGTGATTTCTTAAAGGCGAACCCGTTAACAGTTTAATATTTAGAGTTATATAATACTATTTGTTTTATTTAATAAATAAAATATTATAGGATAAATCACTGAAACTGTGACTAATGTAAAGAGAAATGAAAAGAAAAATGCAGATATATGGTTACAATTAAAAAAAAGACAAGTATTGTTAAAAAAATAACAATTGATTTGAGTTTGAAGTAGGCTAAACAAAAAGTGACAAGAAACGTAATAAAGTCTAAAGTAATTTTATTTTAGCAAAACCAACAAATATAATATTTGAATAAGTATGATTGGCACCTGACAAGAAATATAGCCTACATGTTCGAAATGGAATTTCAGTTCAAGAATATTAATTAACCTCAAGTAGGCCTAGCTGTAAAAGAAGGTAATATGAACAATTTTTAATTGTGAGTTTGAGTGGGAAGTTTTTGACAGAACAAAACTTTTCTAAATTACAAATTAATAAATTTCAAATTAATTGTAAAAGAACGGTATTTATGCAGTGCAGGTTGTTTTCTTTAAGTAGTGACTTATGAATAATCGTTTCTTTTATTAAATATCTTATTATTCAATTAACACATATTCACCAGCGGAAAATGATTTTTGTAAAGATTACCAACGATTTTAGGCTGTTTTTACGGAACTATATTGTGACGACATTGCTGTGTTCATTGCATGAAACATACTAGATTTCCTACACAGACTTATTGCTCATGCGCGTTGTCACAATCAAACAGGCGTTACTTAATACGTATTACTATGTTCTTTCTTTTAGCGAAAACGTTGTTAAAATGGCGTTCGTTTAATTAAATAGGTTTTTCACTCAACAAACGTGTCAGTTAGGTCCTTGAGTAATTAAAAAAATAAAGGCTTTTTTTATCGTTTTAGCAATCAAAAACACGTTACCTACTTTCGCACTGTAGCAATTTTGAGGTTATGCGGGTCAATTTTATTTTCGATTTTTATCATACTTCCCGTGCTTTCCGTACTTTTATATTTTTGATTATTGCTTTTGGACAGGTAGTAAAGCGTTTTAGCTAGAAAATTACAGAAAATCAAAAACACTGTATATTTACCAAAAGAAATATAACAATTATTATATTTATAAATGTGTTTATAACTGTGTCTGGGCTTCGAACCAATTCCAACCTGAGATTTAAGAGTTAACACATTGAGTAGAAGCTAAATTAAAAATAAACTAACGTATTTTAAAAGAATTTATCTTGTTATTGTAAACATTACATGAATACTGTACTGAAATAAAAACACAAGAGGAATTATTTATTATTTTAATATAAATTTGTTATTATAATGTATTGTAGTTTTCTTTTATTTATTAGGCTACTAAGAATTTAATATTTTTTATTTATTTAGTATTATTGCTACGAATGTTGACAAGTACAGACGCTAAACCACTAAAACTAACCTAACCCAACCACTGAAAATAAAATTTTTATTTTCTGAACACCAACTGGAATATCGCTATAAAACGAGCCGCCCGCGTAATAGCCTAAGACTTACTCTCCCGATTCGGGGTAAAATTATTCAGCAAGGTCGGGTGTTTGATCGTGTTGAATGTGTTGCGGACACGTAGAGGGAAATAGCGCCTCGTTCCGCGAGTTATAAATCTTTCGTTGTTATCCAGTAAAGCACCCTATTGACAATCTAACACGAGTGTCAGTGGCGTGGAATGTGGAAACTTTAAATAAATGTACTGTACTAGACTCGACTAGACTACGTGCTTTGAAATAACTGCTTACGTGCTTCTTCGAAACTATTCTTATGCTTCTAAACGGAACGGGTATTGTAAGACTTTAAAACTTTTTGAATTTGTTTAAACTATTTTAAGTTTTAAAAAGTTCTCTAAGAGTAGTGGTTGGTTTTTGTCTTTTCTGATTATCTCTGATTATCTATGAGAAATTGAAAAGCGTAAAGGCTTTCACCCCGAGTGATTTACTACAGTTGGCATTTTCATATACTATAAATCATCCATCGTCTGCATTATATGAGTCGGACGTCAATTTAAGATTTTTTGGGTTTTTTGAATACATTATAGTGAATATTATTTTAGAATATGCCAAATCATTCGTTTTTGTGAATCATTTAGGCTTTATTTTCAAATAATTTTAATCAAAATTGTTAAGGAAAAAGTTGAGTTTTGAATAAAAACGAGCTTAAAAACAATTTTTTTACACAATTTCATTTAAAATACACAATGAATGACAAACAATCATGTAAAAACCACTTTTTGAGTAATAGCCTTGATCCTATAATACACAAAGCTCACATTTAATGTTAACATCAGGATGCCGTAATGAAAGATAAAATGCAAATAGTACCAAAACCCGACATCAGAGCGCTCTGAACTCGTTTTTCTTCCACCTATCTACAAATTGCTGCACTCGATTAAGATATCTAATTAATATTAGTGATTCATACACTGTTAACAAATAACCTAATTGTAGTACCAAAATCTAAGTAGGCCTACATGGTTCCTTTCTCTTCTAATAGATAGCGTTCTCTATTTTTCAGTCACACAATTTCCTATACAGTGAGAACTCTATGCATTATATAGACTCATGGCTAATAGGAAAGAAACGCCTATAGCCTAACCACCAAAATTCAAAATAGAATTTTTAAATTTGTAAAAACAATTTAAGTGAATAACTAAGTCTTTTTCTGACTTTCGCTGACAGTTTCCAAACAGTAATTACTAAAGAGAACCATTTCACTTTTGGTTACAATTTTAACGATTACCTTTTTACTAAATTTAATTAATTCATTTAACTTA
Organism: Callitettix versicolor; assembly: GCA_022606455.1. Taxonomy (NCBI): domain Eukaryota; kingdom Metazoa; phylum Arthropoda; class Insecta; order Hemiptera; family Cercopidae; genus Callitettix; species Callitettix versicolor. The sequence goes on along the minus strand of CM040183.1, from coordinate 73,668,804 downwards.
CTTTTGGCAGTAACTCCAAAATTTCTAAGAATAAAATCAGAACAGTTGTTGTATACAAGTAATAACACAGCTTCAAGAATAACGTACCCACTGTAAGCTTTACAGTATAAAAGGTTTCCCCGAACACAACTTTCTACTTTTATGTACCTACTTATTATAACTCTCTTTAAGCCAAAGAACTGAAATAAATGGTTTAATAAATCACATTGAGTTGGAAATTAAGCATTAAAACGCAAGAAACAGTTTCAGCATTTATCGGCATAGTTGTTCGGGAAAAACAATGTAATTTATTAAAACCAGTTCATCAGAATTTTGACTAAATTTTGATAATAATTCAAGGTAACGAATATTCGTGACACAAGTTAGCTAAGTTAGAAATAGACAAAAGTCACAATAACAAATAGAAATATAGAATGGAAAAATTAATCACATTACAAAGACATTTGTTTATTTATTGCAAAAATTATTTCGAAAGATTCTTAAAAAAATAACAAAGGAAAACTTCTCGAAATATCTTCATCAGATTTTGTTCAAATTTCTATATTAAATAAAGATTTACAATTAAACTCAACCCATTGTACTACGAGTAAAACAAAATTTATCGTTTTGTTTTAAAATTGGGAAAACTTATCGTCAATTTAATTCTTTTCGATTTATTACAATATAGTAAATTTATTTTATTTAAAATTCGCTACAATAACCTTCATTATACTAATACGCCTTCGTGTACAAAATTCGAGAATCGAATCTAATGTAGCGATTTTCAGAAATAAAGTTAATGTTTTAGTTTTTTTTGTACAAAAATTGATGTCGATGTCGAACGGATTTTTTTGAGGTTAGTTTTGTTTGAGTAGGTCCTGTTCACGGACTATATTTAAGAGAAATGTTATGAAAGTTTTTAAAGATGATTTTGAGAGAATCTGATTTAAATTTATTAATTTTCATATTTTTATACCATTTTTTTGGACATTTGAAGACTATATTAAAAAAAATATATATAAAGTTTGATATTTTTTTATTTCGAAGGTACTTTGACAAAAACAGAGTTTAGAGGCTACATTTTTTGAATCTACACTTACTTGTTATATTTCATTCAATTCCTACTATTAGTTTACTCTCTCTCTCTCTCTCTCTCTCTCTCTCTCTCTCTCTCTCTCTCTCTCTCTCTCTCTCTCTCTCTCTCTATATATATATATATATATATATATATATATATATATATATATTGTTCAAATTTTCAATCGTTAATGAAATACTTTCTATTCATCCCCTAAGTTCAAATACATTTTTTTAAAACTTGTAGTGGATGACACTTGATGTTAATCCAGTTTTTGTCAAATATTAATATCGAATATTTGTACAGACTACACGATAGGGGTTTCTTAGGTAATTCAGCTCCTAAGTTCAATTACATTTTTTAAAACTTGTAGTAAATGACACTTGATGTTAATGCAGTTTTTGTCAAATTTTATTATCGCATATTTGTGCAGACTATACGATAGGATTTAATTTAAATAGCACTTATGTTCTATCCTATGTTGGTTTTAGGAATCTCAGCACGCAGCTGTCTCGCTGACGTGATGGAAGCGCATGACCTAAGTAGGAATTGACTATTTTTTTTATATTACTTGTTTCTATACTTATATTCTACACACAGATGAAAAAGCATCCGAGGAAAAACAACCCATAGGTGTTCAGAAGTCTTAAAAAACGATAATCCGAAATTGTAACATTATATTTTTTCACAATTCCCATACATTCTATGTACTTTTGTATATTACGAATAGAAAAAAATCGAACAAAATAACAATCGGCATTTTGGCCTATAATTAAATTTCCTCGCCAGAAATAATAACTTTCGTTTTGTTCGCTGACAGTCGTTATGAATTATGTAGGCTAACCTAACATTTTGTTTTCCATTCCAATATTAGACCCTCAGTTAAACAACAGAGGCTTAGTGTGTAACATTGATTTCTATCTCCGGCACGAATATCCGCCCACACACATTATCGGCTACTCGCTTTAATTGGTTTCCGGGAAAACGTTTTTAGTGAAAACGTGAGCTTGTAAATTGGTGTGTAACTATGAATCGTTCGTTTAACTATCTGCAGTGTGACTGTGCAATCGATAACCTAGCAGCGTATGCGTAGTGAATAAATATAAACAATAAAGGGTACGTTGTGTTGTAGTATAAATAAATGAAACTGAATACGGTAAAATAACTCTTAGAATTTCTCACAATCACTTGAACAAGTTGACGGAAGGGGCTGGATTTATGTTATCTAGCTAGGTGTGTGGTACTATCAAGACAAAGCAATACAATTCGTACATTTCCAAATGAAGTTTTGCGGAACATTGTCAGTGCACTTGGTACGTCCGTAATGGCACGTGCACAGATAGTGTTGCGTAGATCAGACGATATGCGACAAAGCGAATTGCGATTCCTCCGATATGGAAACTTTAAGATGTGGCGCGTTTTGAACAAGCAGAAATTTTTTTATTAGTATTTACAATCTGTCTACAGGACACTAAGTAAATTGTATGGCTAAAATAATGACATGAAAGCATGTACCCATTGATACATACAAATATTGAGATTATATAAATAATAATATTAAAATATTGCTACATAATGTTATATCTGTTAGGTCAGCTGTTAATTGTCAGGCAGGTCGCTAGGTATTCTCCTCTTGAGTCTTCGTGTTGTCGATCTCATCATTAAATTTTCAGTCAAAACATTCGATGTCAGTAACTATTGCTATAAGTTTCAATTTCTTCTTTGATGGTCGGAATATTGAGTTACTTGTGGATTGTTTCGTTTGTCATTATTTTTGGGGCTGTTAAGATTAAACGTAGTATCTTAGATTGGAAGCGTTGTAAAATTGCAATATTTGATTTGCAAGCAGAACCCCATAATTGTATCCCATACGTCCATATTGGCTTCAGTATTATCTCATATAGTAATATTTTGTTATTGATTGAAAGTTTGGATTTGTGCCCAATCAGCCAGTACATATTTATGAGTTTAATACCAAGTTGTTTACGCTTAGTAAAAATATGTTTCTGCCAATTCAGACGTCTGTCCAAATGAATTCCCAGGTCTTAGGTCTGCGGTATCAGTTTTTTATTTAGGGTTACTGCTGGACATGTATGCTTTCCTTAATGTGAAGGTTATATGTTGACATTTAGCTTCATTAACTTCATACGCCATTTTTCCATCCAAAGTTGAACTAGTTTCAAACTATGCTGCAATGTTTGAGAAGCTGTCTGAGGATCATTACTGGAGGCCATTATAGCAGTATCATCTGCAAATGTGGCAGTGATTACCCCTTGTGTCATGGGTAAATCACCAGTGAATATAAGGTATAAAACTGGTTCCAGTACGCTTCCTTGTGGTACTCCCAATGCAGAAGTGTGTACATTAAGAAAAAACAAACTATTTGATTTAATGAAATAGTGAATTTGTTAGGGACTCTAAATCTCTGTGACGGTTATTTAAATGTAATTTACTTCGTGGATTGTAAAATTTAATTGTAAGATTAAAAAGTACTACTTAGTAAAATGAAACACACAAAGCTGATTACGATGACGAAATCAGCTTTACAAAGAGTGTACAATAAAAATTGGCAATCGCGGCACTGGACGACAGAAGTGAAAACTGAAATAAATGAAATATAATTTATATATATATATATATATATATATATATATATATATATATATTGATTTAAATTATAATTCATGATTCGAATATTTACTTAAAATTCATTATAAGAAAGTAGTCCTACAGGTATAATTTTTACATTAATAACAAATTTAGCTTTTTGAATTTATTTTTTACTTTTTTATATTTTGTATTTATTTATAAAAACACATCATGGGCTGCAAACGCCCAGTACAAATAAAAACAATGTAATTGTATTCTAAAATTAATATAAATATATACAATGTAATATTTAAATGTATTAATTTATACGTACTGATTTCAATTTCAAAACAAATTTACGTAAAATTCAATGTAAGAAATAGGTCCTGTTAAATATAACAATAATTATCAAGTAATTTTTTTTTATTTATACACATTTTTTGGGACGCATTTTCATATTTATTATCATTATTATTATTCATTATCATGAGTTGTCTGCCGTTTATACTTTCATAGTTCACGAATACACTAATACAAATATTACACGTGTACAGCACTCTCGGACTCTCGGCGTGCCGCAGCTCGCAGCTGTATTGAATTGATGTGACTCACTGTATACAGATTTAGCGTGACGCGAGCTCAATGATTTTTACTCACCCAAAAAATGCTAAATGCGTCTAAAGAAGTTTCCACTTCAAAAACTGTGAGTTTTTTAAGATTTGAAATGTCCGCCGTTTGGAAAAGTCAACTTGATTTCACTGGGATAGTTTTGCATTATTGTTAAAAATAATGCAGAAATAATACAGATCCACAGATGAATAAATAGAGGACATTTTGTGTACTTTATTACTGTGATTAGGTTAGGTTAGGTTACGTTATGTTTAGGTTATGTCAGACGCTAGATTAGGTTAGGTTAGGTTTGGGAAATGTAATTCAGCAATAAACGTTTTTTTATAAATAGTGTACCAAAATAAATTATTTTTATAAATAATTCATAGTAAAAAAATATTTAGATTTTTTTACAAGCCACTTATTCATAATATTTTGGAAGAAGTCTCAGGTAAGAGCTGAATTTTGTTTTCGTATTGTTGAGAATTATAAGTTAGGTTAGGTTAGGTTAGGTTAAGTTAGGTTAGGCAGATCCAATTCAGCAATAATCGTATTTTTAAAAAATCATGTGCTAAATCAATTCATTGTAAAAAAATATTAAATTTTTTCTACAAGCCACTTTTTTCATAATTTTTTGGAAGAAGTCTCAGCTATGAGGAGTTGAGTTCTGTTACATATTGTTGAACATCATAAAGTTAATGCAGATTGGCTCGTTTCTATATTCTCAGATAAATCTACTTTCTATTATAACTGTATGATAAGCAGGCAAAACTGTAATTACTACAACATCGAAAATCCTCGTATTATTGGGCAGAAGCAGAGTTGGTACTTAAACAAAAACGAATTACTGTCCCAGCAGCTATCACTGCCACTGCCACCTATAACTTATCAGATAACACAATGACTGCAAACTGATACACGAAAGTGTTAAATAAACGCGTAGGCTACTTCTTGACAACAAATTGAAGCAATTAAAACAGTCGCAACAAACAAAAGCAACAAAATTGGAACAAATTGATGTTCCAGAAATAAAAGATATTGTTTTTCAGAAATATCGAGATCTATCGTATTTTGAAAACCTTGATAAGCCTATACTTAATCGCCTTTATGTATTAGTCGTGAAAGTGAATTTCTGCCACAGCCATCTAGATAGCCAGACCTTATTGATTGTAGGGTTATTTAAAAGAAACGTGGTACTGCAATACCTTTAACACTAATGAAAACCTAAAGAAGATCACTGAACAAGAAATCATATAAATTACATTTTATCGGAATATATGAACAGTATTCGATTAAACGATATTACCGTTATATTTCTGTTAATAGCTTTCAATTTGAGTAAAGTTTTGTCATTGAATATAATTGAACTAAAAAAAAAAAAAAAACAGCCACAATTATAAAAAGCGTACTCGATATGAGCAGCTGAAGTTCAAATAATTAGACTATCTGCCGCTACGAACGCTGCAAGCTGCACAGACGGTGAGTGGACACTTTTGGGAAAATATACAATACTTATTATCTATTTAACTGTAGCTGAATACTCTGCCGCAAGATGACACCAGCTATGAGTGCTCACATATCTCTCGTACTGGTACGTTTGTATCTAATGGTTTTGTTGATTAATTCCTACAAAAATTCTCATATGTTGATAATTTGTTTTAATTTTGTACTAAGTTTCTAAAGTTTTGTTTTCAATTTTGTAATTCATTTTTTAAAAAATCATTAATTTTTTATATTGCGGCTATTTTGTTATGAATAAAAAAGTTTAAATTATAATTTTTTCATTTGAAACAGCCATTTTGTTTTTATAATTCACTGTCATAATAAGCCTAGGTTGACGTACAAAGAACGTAATTAGGCATACTGCAATAAATATAATCTTTTATCAACCATAAGGTTGGCGTTTTTACAAAAGATTTTTCGATTCTTGGTTAGAAAGTTGGTTCTTTGTGGGACAAATACAATATATTGAATGGTGGAAAAGCTATTTTAGAGCTAATTTTGATTTTGATAGTATTTTTTAAAATGTATAGTGGCCTGCCGCGATTATCTAAGTGCCAAATTTTTTAAAAGTTATATCTTTTTTATATTTTATTACACAAAAATAGGATCAAGTAATTTTAAAGTAATCGGACCACTTTTGTGGGTTGGAAATTTGACAAAAGCCAATGTAAGGTTTTAATTTTGACGCTTAGGGCGGTAATGCTGTCGTATAAATTTTATCTGTAACAAAATAGAGTGATCAAAATGTATTTGCATTACAGTTAAATTTGCATAAATAATTTGCAAATTACAAAACAATCCATATAGTTAAATTTAGTAATTATAAAGTAATTTATTATTAGTTAGAACAATGCAACGTTTTTGCCTAATTTTGGAAAATTGGTTTAAAAGAAATAATCGTGTCATGCAGCTGTCAATTTTGGAAAAAAGTAACACTATCACAACAATTTTTGTCACTTTATCTTCAGAATCTGATTTTATCGTTATAAATTGTTTTCAAACTTGCATCAATTACAATTTACATCTTTACGAATAGAAATAAGAAAATGAACCATGACCACCGTCTGGTTGATTGTCGTCAACTTACAAATTCAAATGCTAACTTATGTATGTTATTTTTCTGAAAATTTCTATTGCGGAACTCCGAACGAAAAACTAGAAAATTAGCACTGCAACGTCTATCTCGGTGCGTTTTGGAACCGCACAAATTGGTTGCTAAATAATTTGTTCCATAAAACGTTCCATAAAAACGTGACTACAAATTGTCAGTAGGTTGACGTGGGCTTGATTATTTAACTGTTAGCCAGCCAATAATCAGACTGTGGGATCTGCAGCCTACGCACGTTTGTATTACTAGCAAGTATGTAACAATGAACCAAGGTCTTGCAGGCCTACATAACGTACTACTTTAACATAATTATTTAACTGTTAGCCAGCCAATAATCTGACTGCGGGATCTGTAGCCTACGCACGTTTATATTACTAGCAAGTATGTAACAATGAACCAAGGTCTTGCAGGCCTACATAACGTACTACTTTAACATAATTATTTAACTGTTACCCAGCCAATAATCTGACTGCAGGATCTGTAGCCTACGCACGTTTATATTACTAGCAAGTATGTAACAATGAACCAAGGTCTTGCAGACCTACATAACGTACTACTTTAACATAATTATTTAACTGTTAGCCAGCCAATAATCTGACTGCGGATCTGCAGCCTGCACACGTTTGTGTTACTAGTAAATATTTAACAATGAATTAAGGTTTTGCAGGCTCAAATAACGTACTACTTTAACATAATTATTTAACTGTTAGCCAGTCAATAATCTGACTGCAGGATCTGTAGCCTACGCACGTTTATATTACTAGCAAGTATGTAACAATGAACCAAGGTCTTGCAGACCTACATAACGTACTACTTTAACATAATTATTTAACTGTTAGCCAGCCAATAATCTGACTGCGGGATCTGTAGCCTACGCACGTTTATATTACTAGCAAGTATGTAACAATGAACCAAGGTCTTGCAGGCCTACATAACGTACTACTTTAACATAATTATTTAACTGTTACCCAGCCAATAATCTGACTGCAGGATCTGTAGCCTGCACACGTTTGTGTTACTAGTAAATATTTAACAATGAATTAAGGTTTTGCAGGCTCAAATAACGTACTACTTTAACATAATTATTTAACTGTTAGCCAGTCAATAATCTGACTTGTGGGATCTGCAGCCTGCACACGTTTTGTGTTACTAGTAAATATGTAACAATGAATCAAGGTTTTGCAGGCCTACATGACGTCCTACTTTAACATAATTATTTAACTGTTAGCCAGCCAATAATCTGACTGCAGGATCTGCAGCCTACACGTTTATATTACTAGTAAATATGTAACAATGAACCAAAGTTTTGCAGGCCTACATAACGTACTACTTTAACATAATTATTTAACTGTTAGCCAGCCAATAATCTGACTGCAGGATCTGCAGCCTACACGTTTGTATTACTAGTAAATATGTAACAATGAACCAAGGTTTTGCAGGCCTACATAACATACTACTTTAACATAATTATTTAACTGTTAGCCAGCCAATAATCTGACTGCAGGATCTGCAGCCTACACGTTTGTATTACTAGTAAATATGTAACAATGAATCAAGGTTTTGCAGGCCTACATGACGTACTACTTTAACATAATTATTTAACTGTTAGCCAGCCAATAATCTGACTGCAGGATCTGCAGCCTACACGTTTGTATTACTAGTAAATATGTAACAATGAATCAAGGTTTTGCAGGCCTACATGACGTACTACTTTAACATAATTATTTAACTGTTAGCCAGCCAATAATCTGACTGCAGGATCTGCAGCCTACACGTTCGTATTACTAGTAAATATGTAACAATGAATCAAGGTTTTGCAGGCCTACATGACGTACTACTTTAACATAATTATTTAACTGTTAGCCAGCCAATAATCTGACTGCAGGATCTGCAGCCTACACGTTTGTATTACTAGTAAATATGTAACAATGAACCAAAGTTTTGCAGGCCTACATAACGTACTACTTTAACATAATTATTTAACTGTTAGCCAGCCAATAATCTGACTGCAGGATCTGCAGCCTACACGTTTGTATTACTAGTAAATATGTAACAATGAATAATCTGACTGCAGGATCTGGAGCCTACACGTTTGTATTACTAGTAAATATGTAACAATGAACCAAAGTTTTGCAGGCCTACATAACGTACTATTTTAACATAATTATTTAAGAGAGTGAAGCGCTCTAATTGCAATATATAATTGGGAAATTAAATTTAAAAGACTAATTATGAAGATTTGTTTGCTGAATACGGATCATATTTTCAGAAAAAAATTATGAGTTTTTAGTAAATTTCCATAAGGAAATGAACTATTGGCGATTTTGTGATAATAGCTTGGACAAGTTCGCTTAACAGAATTCATTTAACATTTTCAAAATGGCGGAAATTTCTAGAATTTAATCAACCATAACTATTTCGTTCCTAAAATATTTTAAAAACAATCTGATTTCATAACCGTAATCAGAGTTGAAAACTGCACAAATTTTGAATTGTTTTTAAAAAAATCATTGCTGATGTTTTGTAAAAATTGTATCTGGTAATTTCGAAGTTATTCTCGTTCCAAGTCTTAAAACGAACTGAGACTTGGAACAAGAATAACCTCGAAAAGTCTTTACAACGCTTCTTCTAGAAACAATGTACACCGGTTTTCAATGTGATATCTTTACATATGCGGCTTTGTCCTGACTGACTGACTGACTGACAAAAACTACCAGCGTTAGATAATTGAAATTTTTAGAATATGTTATTTGCGTAGTGCAGGTTCTCATTAAGAGAAGATTTTGCAAACATTTGATTGTAATGTTATTAAACTACTTACCCGGTCCAACTTTAATAATCATCGTACGAGACTATGATACCTAGAGAGAGATTTCTATAAAGAGCAAATATATATACAAACTTTGACTTATATATATGTAGATTGGTAGGCGTGAATTATATATATTTAAAATAGGTTAGGATATAACTTAATTCATGTTACGTACATGAAGCTTACAAAAAAAAGTTTAAATTGAATAAAACAGTATTATTATATAATCTTAATAATGTTATAAATCTGAAAGTGAGTGTTAATTATAAATATTTAACAAGCTAACCTGCTTTAAAAAATGATAAAGATCAGTGATTTCAGCATTGTCTCGCGCCAAGATTTCATGGTGATATTCAAGCAACACGCATGCGCAAAATTAAAACCGTGTACATAAATATTTGCAAATTATTCAGTTGAAATTAATATTTAGTAAATGTCAATTAAATCGAATTATTAATTAAAATATAATTTTCGTTACATACAACATGAATGAAAGAAACAGAATAACAAGCTGCAACTAATTATCGCGACGGGTACCTGCTAGTGTGTGTGTGTGTGTGTGTGTGTGTGTGTGTGTGTGTGTGTGTGTGTGTGTGTGTGTGTGTGTGTGTGTGTGTGTGTGTGTGTGTGTGTGTGTGTGTGTGTGTGTGTGTGTGTGTGTGTGTGTGTGTGTGTGTGTGTGTGTGTGTGTGTGTGTGTGTGTGTGTGTGTGTGTGTGTGTGTGTGTGTGTGTGTGTGTGTGTGTGTGTGTGTGTGTGTGTGTGTGTGTAAAATATATACCAGTCTCAAAAAAGTGTTTGGAAGTCAGGATCGGTGCTCATTTGACGGTACTGGGACTGAATTTTATCATGACATCCTTTTTTCCCCAACAGCTCATTTTTCAATGAAAAATTATTTATAAGATTTATGATTATGACGTTTTTCCAATAGTTCATTTGCAATGCAAATTTGTCAAGAACAACGAAACTATATAAATAAAAGTTATAAAATGCTTTTTCACTGTCATTACACTTTGTATTTATTTTGTACCTCACACAGTGAGAAACTATGTATTTAATACCATTAACCTACTTTAAATAATATATTCAAACAAATTAAAATGCAAGTTGTCAATAAAGATATATTTTGAGAAACCTTAATGAAATTAATAATACTGTAATCGGTGGGTATTAGTGTGAATGTCCCTTTACCACAAATCGATAACTTCTGCATACAGATTTGATTTTAAAACTTCATTCGAGGTTATAAGAGGGCTGAATGTAATTGAATTGAACTTTGCCTATAAAGAGAATATTGGATTTGCAAATCAAGTTTTTGCAGACACGAATTCAGCGGATTAACTTTATCCCGTCTCCCGTAATTATACAAACTTGGCCGCACTTTTCCGAACTTGCCGCGGAAATGTTATTTTAAGGTTAAAGGTTGTCTGGGACCGTTAACATCTCAAATTCGATTTGTTTTCTATTGTACGGTGATTTACTTATATTTTTTAAAATTGTAGACGGGTGAAAACAATTTCTCATCAAATTTCTTATTTTTAATTATTTTTTCAACAAATCATTCAGCAAATTTTTAAATTTTCAATAGTAACTTGAGTTATATACTTTCAAATATATCTGATAAAATGTAAGCAATGTATAATGAATTATTTTCATAATTCAAACCGATTTTCCATTTTTTTGAGCTCTTGAAAACGTATTTTCGGAAACATAGAGTGACCAATTATTTTTGTTTCGTTAAATTTAAATGAACTAAATTTAAGCAAAATTTGATCAAAATCGTTAGAACTAATTTAAAGTAATCTGATTTTAAATAATATTTTTGAAGCAAAATTTTTAGCTTTGGCGAGAGAAGTGAACAGAAAAAAAATTGCCGAACGGAAAAATGTAACAGAAATTTGTAACAAGCTAACAAACGAATTTCGTCTCTCTATTTCTGTCTCTTTCTTTTCTGCCTCCTTTTCGATAACTACACGCGAAAAAATTAAACGAAAATGTTGTTGTTGCTTTGTTTTCGGTATTTTTCCTTAGTTGTGCACGTGCACGTTGTAACCGTTTATAATACATTCGAAATTAATACAAACGTTTATTATAATTGTTGTTAATATTGCTAGTTTTTAACAACATAACCTAAAAGTTTTTATAGCCTATCAGCTGTTCAATGAAATCAGCTGATCGTTACAAGTTAATATAAACCATCTGATCTTTTACTATAACTACAGTAAATAAGCGTAATAACTAAGCTAGGTTCACGCATTTATTTATTTAAATAAAACAAGATATTTGTAAACATAAATCTACAAACTAATAATATATTCAGCATAGATATCATTAACAAAACCTTCGCTTCTGTTAGTTCCACACTTGTACTTTTTTAATTAGAAAGACCGTGAAAATTTGTTTTTTAGAAAACTGAGAATAGTCTTGATTTTACTTACATACCAATTTTCTTTAAAACAATTTTTTTCTAGCTATGTGCACGCACGCACGCGCTCTCTCACATACCATACATATCCAAATAAAAATTCTTTTTTGAAGTCAGGAATTTTTAATCAAAATACATCTATAAAAATCTGAAAGTCGACTTTCCAGGATCATCATTCTTCTTATAGCTTATTCTTCGTAATAGGAAAAACTGGAAAAATCCAATTTCGCAAATCCAATTCAACGATTAATGTCCCGGTTAAAAATAATATTTTAATATTTAAGGTTTAAAAAATACGAAAGAAATATAGTAGGTGGAAAGTAAATAAATTCGTACCATCGTAAATATCGATCAAAATATTTCTGTAAATAAAAATTCAATAACAAAAGTAAGATATTAAAAGCCCTACGTCAAAGCGTCATTCAATTTCTAATTTCCTGAAATGCTATCAAGTACTTTTGTCAAGCCGGAAGTATAAACATAAAAAAGCAGCTGTTAGTTGCGAGTTTGATAGTTGCGTGCCTAGATGGCGCATTTTGATTTGAGTTAAATCCAGTGCCTTTGTGATATTAACTACACATCGCCAATATAATATAATATAGTGTGCACGAATAGAACTATTTATGGAATCCATTAATCGGACTGTTTAATGTGTATCAGATTTAACGACAGGCTTTAGTCTGCAGTTGTAAAGTCCACTCTGAGATAAAATAACTTTTAATTGATTAATTAATACGTTGTGAAACTGTAATGTACTATGCAAATAAAGAATTTACTGTTTGATAAATACAGTTAAGTGAAGTGTGGTAAATTTAATTTTATTGCTTTTTATTAATCGACTGTTCGTCTGGAATAAAGAGCCACCTCGGTGGCCTAGTTGATAGCGTAGGGCTTTTACCCCGAGGACCCGGGTTCGATTCCCGGCCAGGGCTTGGCATTTTCATAAGCTATAAATCATCTCATCGTCTGCATTAGCCCAAGTGTGCACAATAGTCGGACGTTAAACAAAAAAAAGTCTAGAATAAAGTTTCATAATTTAGTTTAATTGGTTTGCTTTAAATTTAACCGAATTTCTAAATCTTATCCTTAACATAGCATCACTTGTATTTGTCACGAGATAATAGACATTTTATCAAAACTTTTTAAAACTATTTTAATCAATCATTATTACGTTAACTTACAACAAATGTTTATCTGCTATATAATAACTTAAAATTATAAAATTTGAGCTTTAATTTTTTTCCATCATACGATGACCGTCTGTTAGGAAACGAACACAACCTCTGGATTAAATATTCCTTAAATTGCTGTGTAGGCGGTTTTTACGAGTAGTACCTTGTTGAATAAGGAATACTAATTCTCTTTAATCTTACTGACATTTATAATAACTGTTTCCATCACTGAGGACCAGAAATATCTATCATAGAAGTATAAGTAGGAATTCATTAATGCCTATCAGTAGAGTAGAATGAGAAGAAAAATTCAAAAGTTTAAGAATAAGGCAGGAAAAGAAGGTTAATAGAATATTTATTTTGAGATGGTTAAAAAAATATTCGTTTTTAGGCCATAAAAGGAGTGTAAACAGAATTCTGGGTACAGAAGAGCTTTGTTTGAGACCTCTGCTGATCTTTTTATATTTTGTCTAAAAATGATGGTAACATTACGAATTATGATTTCTTACAGAAAATTTGATGTACACATTTTGTTTTTGAATTTCTGACCATCGGTTTCGTAGGTCTGAAGAAATTCGTGGGCCGAATCAATCCGTTGCCGTTTGTGGTCTTCTGTAAGCTGTCTTGTGACCCACTTTTCACACAAATTTTGCTATACCCTAAATGGTCTGTCAAAATTTTATCAATGCAAGTCTTTCTGACATCAGCGATCATCTCGGAGGGCTTCCAAACAGTCACACTTGCTTCTTTCACTTACGAAATCATTTCGTCCGAAACAGATGGACGTCCGGAACGCTGTTTGTCATGAAAGTCCGTCTTTGAATTCTCTGCACCATTTGCGCACGTGTTGTATGCTCATAATTTTTTCTCCGTAGACTTCACACAGTTGGATATGAATGTCCACCAGCGCAGTGTTTTTTGCACAAAAAAACGAATCATAGAGCGTAATTCGCACCTGGCGGGAGACAGAAGAGGCAATTCTATTATTAACGGCTACCAAGCCAAGACTGAGCGTCGCCGAGCGCTCGCGCAGTGGGGATTGGGAGCGGAGGAACCAAGCTGCAAGCCAAGGTCACCGAATCCCGCGTAACAACGTTCACAGCGACTATAGCGCCTTGGGAACCTTACTTTACGGACAACCCTAGTACTATTAAATGTTCCAAAATGGCGGGTAGATCTACATCAGCTAATAAGCTGACAACTTTTTATTTTCGTCAAATGGAAGTTATAAAGTAGCTGGCAGGTGAAAGATTCCTCTACTTTGCCTTCAAACTTTGAGCGGGACAACCTCAGACTATGACATTTCTAGATGTGATATCGACAAAAGTCGGAAAAATGTTTCTTCTCGAAATAATTTTGTCAAACAGATGTACACATTTTTTCCATTCGTAAAAGAATATGTATTAATATAAATAAATAAATAAATGAATGAATGAAAGAATGAATGAAAGAATGAATGAAAGAATGAATGAATGAACGAATGAACGAACGAACGAACGAACGAATATATATATATATATATATATATATATATATATATATATATAATATTTCTTTTAACATGAAATATTTCTTTTAACATATAATATTTATGCATGAAATTAACATATCACTTTTAACTTTGTATATGTTATTGATAATTTGTTTTATAACTTCTCGCGTTAATTAATTTAGCTATTCATAAGAATATTCTAAATGAACTTTTTTGTTATTTTCACAGAGTGTAAATTAAATATATTATATCGATAACGTTTATGACAAAAATTGTGAAAATTAACGCATTTATTACAAAACAAATCAGGAAGTATAATTAAAACTATGTCATTGGTTTAGATTACAGCCCAATCAGGTCTACAACGAATGCAGCTGTTCTCTGTATAGTTCTTATCGAGTTAATTTCATCAAAGAGTGATTTGTTACCAAACTACTATAACCTACGAACGGTTTTTGTAAACTTGTGCCATTGTTACGGCGACATTACTCATGCATATTGGTGCAGATAAATTGGAAACTATAAGTAATTGCTTTCAATATGTAGTTTGTTTAAAGTTGATACGCTATCACAGAAATTGCAGCTCATTCACTAGAATAACGAGAAAATCTCATGGGATGTATTACACTGTCAAAGATATTTGTCAAATATTTGTTAAATATTTGATGAAAACTTGAACATATATCGTGCTGAAATATTTGTCAAAGTTGTCTCAAAGAAAACATATTACATTCATCAAATTTCTTTGATCAGCTGGTTTATTAAGTGGATATATTTTAAGGTTATGTTTACTCAAGTGTACTAGCTGCGATGGATCGAATAACGTTGACTTGTTATCCTGCTGCATTAAGCGCTTATATTAATATGACATTACTAAAGAAAACAAGTTTGGGTCCAACCATATGTACAAAAGAGAAAGATACCAGGTGTAAATTTCACTTGTATTAAAGAATTGCATTTGGAAGATCGTGATTCAAATGGACGATTTTTAAGAATGAGTGTATTTTAAATATCGGTTTTTGTAAGTATTAGTCTGGATATTACACGAACAATATTCATTTCTTGTGTTGTAGAATTAATTTTTCTACTTCTTCAAAAGTCCATGACAATTTCGCCATCGTTTTAAATTGTATGGAACGGAAGAAATAATGTGACACAAACAGGAAATGACAACAATTTAAAGATTAATCGTACGTATTTTGAAAACATTTCTAAAATATTACTCAACGTTTGATAAAACGGTTAATACAAGAAAAATGCCTGTCAATAAAAACAAAAATACGCCACTACAAATCAGTGGTACTCCCAGAAAATTATGTGCCAGTGAAACTCACTTCCAAATCAAAAACAATAACAAGACGGACCCGCTGCGAAAGACAGAGAGAAGGATCATCAGAACGTGTCTCAACAAAAGCTACCGGAAAGACGGGACCTGGAGAATAGCCACCAATGAAACAGTATACAAATATATCGACCCAGTTCTCAGTGTAATTAAAAAACGAAGAATTTCCCACTTCTTTCACATATTAAGAATGCCGGAGGACAGAATCCTGAGACAACTGGTAATGAGAAGCATCAACATGAAAACACAGGGAATATACATCACACAAGTCCTCAGAGAGCTCAGTGAAATAAGACTAAAATGGATGATGCATCAGACAAATGTAAAATAACATGCATTCTTAAGACTAATAAATTTAAAATGGATAAACCGGAGAGACACAAGAAGGTAGTGATCACAGATGCCGTCAGGAAGTAAGGACCTGATCAAATGAGGGATTATTGGAGAAAAAAATTACAGCCCAATGTTAGGAAGAACTGAAATTTAGACTAAAGTGGTCCCATGAGGCCAAAAAATTTTTAAAAAAGGGTTTGTTTATAAAAGAAAAGTCAAATGTCACTTCATCAAAGATCTTTTCATACAAATTTGACACATCAATGATAGTTAAGACTTCAAGACTTGTTATTTACCTTAGTACTTAGTCTGCGTTATGTAGGTACCACTTATCCATTACTATTACACAAGTATAAAGTAGTATAATACTACTTATACTATAATAATAAAGTACTTATACTAAAGTACTTATATATAAGTATTATATATAAGTACTTATATATAGTACTTATACTAAAGTAGTATAATACTATATACTACTATATACTATAGTATGTAGTATAAGTAGTATAATAAAGTAGTATAAAGTAAGTATAATAGTATACATTCTACAAGCTATACTACTATAATATATAGTATAAGTAGTATAATAAAGTAGTATAAAGTAAGTATAATAGTATGAAATTCTGGGTAGCTGGCAGGACTCCACTATGATTCCTGTAGGCGGTTTCGATTTTTTGTTTTATTATTCCGAAAATCTGTCTTGAAAAGAGTGAATCAGAATATCCAGCTTTTCTACATAACTGAAATTAATCGCAGTTTTGTTGAATTTTTCGGCCATTTTCTTATAATTCGGAAAATGATTGTAATTTCCAGAAGTCAGTTGCGATCTGAAAAGAGTCAGCTTGCATTGAAAGGATGATACATGAGCGTAGAGCTGGGATATCAGTTGATTTTTGCCTTGAATCCGTGTGTTCAAGACATTCAAATGATTTGTAATGTCAACTAAAAAGCCAAATCACACAACCAATCAGGATTTTTAAGTTCCGGGACATCCCTTTGCTTCTCCACCAGAAATATTCCAATTTCTTCTATTAAATTTAGAAATCGTTCAAGTGTCAATCCACGACTTAGCCACCTTACTTCTGTATAAAACAGCAAATCTCCATATTCGCTTTCGATGTCATCAAGGAATTGTTTGAATTGCCTGTGATTGAGTCCTCGTGATTTGATGAAATTTACAGTCGAAACTACCACCTTCATGACATTTTGAAATTCAATTTTTTTAGAACAAAGGGCTTCTTGGTGTATGATGCAATGAAACTGCATGAGATCTTCAGCGTTTATGTTTTTTCTTGCAGATACTTTTTTAGCAAAGTAACTAGCCCGGAATTGACACCAATCATAGAAGGAGCACCGTCAGTCACAATTCCCGATAATTTTGATAAGTCAAAACCAGTTTTTGAACACTCATCCAAAAGTACATTGAGTATATCAACTCCTTTAGTTTGACCTTTCAATGAACACATTCCTAATAACTCTTCTACGACTTCAAAATCTTGAGTAACACCTCGTATGAATATGAGTAGTTGAGCTGTGGAACTAATATCAGTTGATTCGTCGAGTGCCAATGAAAAAATTCAATTATCTTAGTCTTTTCAGTTAATTGTTCCGCAATATTAGCTGACAAAGACATAATTCGTCTTTGGATTGTCATACGATTCAGTTGAATTTTCTCAAACTTTTTTGCTGCTTCTGGACACATTTTCTTAGCGGCGATTTCAATGCATTCTTTTACAAAATCTCCATCATTGAAGGGGCGACTTCGCTTTGCTATCATTCGAGAAATTTCAAAACTAACTTCTGTAGCCGTTTCTGAATCTTCAATGAGTTTTGTGAACACAGTTTGCTGACCAATAAGCTCCCGTTTCAAAGACACTTTTTGCTTTCTTAATTCGCCTGTAAATTTGGTAAAAGAAGAATGCTGCGTTTCATAGTGCCTTTTTACATTATATTCCTTTGCAATCGCAACAGAATTCTTACAAATTAAACAAACGACTTTGTTATGCAACCATACAAAAAAATATTTCTCAGTCCATATTTCTTGAAACTGCCGATTTTCATCTTTAGCCTTACGTTTTTTACTAGGTCCTGGCTTGTCCATGTTGCGTTATAATCCTGTCTAGGGTTAACACTGCACCTAAAAACAATTACAGTACCTACTTAAATTACCCATCCTTTTTTAAATTACCAAGAATAATTGAATAAATAGGTAGGGAAACATTTATTGATAACAGAGTTTTACTTACGATTTCACAACACAATTATACACTTGACGGGTTAACACTGCAACAGTAGATCTACGTTGAATTTGGATTAAACTATATGCAAGAATGATAAAAAACTTTAATAAGACTTCAAAATAAAAAAAGGGTTAACAAACAACAACACAAAACAAACAGTTACGGCGGTACAGAAGATCAGACAAAACACAGAACACTACTTCGAGAAGTCTGCCACGTCTCGGTCAGGACTGCAGGACTGAAGGGCTGCCCTTTGCCCCTCCACCTTGCACCTCCCACTCCTCTGGGCTAGGCACAGCTCCTAGGTCCTCTCCTACACTATTAAACTGCTTCTTTCTGTTGACACTATTCGGGACTATTCGGACTAATTCGACGGCGTCGTTTCATTCATGAACTGGCGCGGTATTTGAATAATTTTCATAAGTTTTATGGACGTCTTTACTTTTGAACTGTGCATCCCTACTGTAGAGGGTGCGTTGGTATAGAAATGCGTTCACTAATAAGCCACTTCTCTCTCCAACTCCTAGTGAGGAATTAGAACTCTACCTTCTCTACTGCTATATATGTCCAATCAAAGTAGAACAGCGTACATCAAAGTCTGTGAAGTCTAATGGAGAGCTTTGATTTTGACTATGCAGGTTCTGGAAACAGTCTTTCTTCAGTTTTAAGTTAACCTTGTCTATGTATGCGATGTAGACATATGGGTGAACTATGTGGGTCTCCATAGCTACTGGTGGAGTTTTAATGGCTGAAAACAAATCATCAAAACCTACAAAATTCTGGAAACCTATCAAAAGTAAACAAAGGAAATGAAAGTAGCATCAAAGTGAAGGAAAGTAGAACTGTACCTAACCAAGAAACAGTAATTCGCGCAGATTGTGGTAAGCTAGGCGGACCTATCAAACCTCCGATGGAATAAGTGAGAGATGGCGAGGTCATCTCAAAATCAGGAAAGCTATTTACAAACGTCTATCGGGAGCACAAAGCACCAACTGTTAGAGAAGAAGTGGTATCAAAGATTGTTACAATTAAACCTAAGAACAGAATATATTCCACAAACACCAGGCATGAGAAATGAAACTTTGTAGAAGAAAGTTCGAGAGTCATAGTCTACTGTGCGAGTTCTTCAAACCATATGAGGCTGAAATCCGATGGGAATACCCGGAAATAGATACAAAAAGGAAAACAGCTGTAAAATCGGAACTAATGTCGAAGTTTGCCAGCAATGTGTATTGAAGGAGATTTCTTTAGGTGAACTCAAGGAGGCAGTAAGGACTCTGTGAGAGGGCAATTAAGAAGAACCATAGGACGCATTACGGGGTATTGTGGTTTATGTGTGTCTGAGCATTGAGAAAAGCAGGATGTATAAGGAAACTGCAAGTCACGTAATATACGATTGCGAGGCTTTGACAGCAGAAGGAGTAGGATATTTGAATTCCAGGACCTCAAGAACCCGAAATGGGCTCAAGAGTGCTGATGAGCTACTAGAAGACTGTTCAAACTCACTGAGGGAAACAATCAACCGAACTAGTACTTAAGAGACTTAATTGCACAATTTGATCACAGTTGTCACTTAACTCCATAACGTATTCAACAAATGTAAGTCTAATTTAAGTGAAAAATCTTTACACACGCTTATTAACTCAATCTTGTTTTCCCCAAACACAATCGGTTCAGACTCTATTAAAAATATCCTGCTTTTCCAAAGCTTCTCACTTGTTTTCTTTACAATAGAAGGACTACATTTTGGATCATCAAGAAATTTTTGATCACAATAACTACAGTAAATTTCGACAAAATCTAATTTTTTAATAACTCTTAAACTAGAAATATGCTTCGAAAAGTTTTTTTTTACATAAAAAAAGTACACTGTGGATCTCTGTGAGTTATTGACAGAAGCGAAGCTTCTTTTAATGATACATTTGCTGAATATATAATTAGTTTGAAGAAATGTTTACAAATATCTTGTTTTATTTAGATAAATAAATACGTGAACCTAGCTTAGATATTATTTACTGTAGTTATAGTGAAAGATCATTGTTTTATATTAATTCGTAACGATCAGATGATTTCACTGAACAGGCTATAATAAGTTTCAGGTTATATTTTTACAAACTAGCAATATTAATAACAATTATTATAAACGTTTACAATGTGCACGTGTTCTTCAACTAAGGAAAAATACCGAAACCAAAGCAACACAACGTTTTCGTATAACAAATTAGTGTTAATTTGAGAATATCTGTCAATTAGTCAAGTCTTCAGCGATGTGTACAGACACATGAGTACAGCTAGAGCGGTAGACAACCAAATGTAACCACTTTTTTGGACTTAGGGGATTTGAAAACTGTTAGGTACAAAAAAATATCAGCTTTGTTTTTTAGGTTCGCCTGTTCTATTCATATTGTGGAAAAGTAAAGAAAAAAGCAATCGTATAATTCCTTTAATTAACGTTTTTTGCCTACTATAGTAGAGATAAAAGCCTGTAAATATACAACAAAGATAGGTTACAGCAAAGTTCTTCTATCAATTATAATAAACAGTTATAAAACTAACAGTTTTAAAAGCTAGTTGATAGTCATGCAAGATATAATTTAATGAGTATTCAAAAAGTGAAACTGTTTTTCAACTATAAGTTAAAACCTTTCCACAGTTCCCTAAGTTCAGTACCTTTCTAAGCATAGTTAATTTTCAACCAATTCAACCATTCCTACTGATTATCGCCACTATTATTATCCATCCATTATTATATTTCCTAATTATCTAAAACAATAAAATTAAAAAATATCAGAATAACAAACATCTTCTAAGATTTGAAGTAGAATTAGGAAAAGCCGAAAGGCATTAAACATGTGGTATTTGAAGAAGTGGTTGAATTTTTTTTTTTTTTAAGACGAAGAGCACATTGAGGTTACTATCGCCTAAACAGATTAGTGCAAATAATTGGAAAATTAAACTTAAAACTACTTACAAATTATATCTATACTCCATATATCTATAATCTATTGGAGTATAGATAGGCCTATAGTTTTTGAAAATGGAGGTTCTCTGAAACGCGTCAACGAAAGTAGAATTGAAAAAGCTAGGGAAGGCAGATCGTTATACTGAACATAGTGACAATAATCCTAGCAGAAAAGAAGAAGAATATAAAAAGAATTACTTAAAAATTAAATAACGTTTCTAAAAAGAAAAATGTTTATAAACAACAAAAAGCGTCCGAAAATAGGAACACTTAAAACTAATTAACAGGAGTAAATATCCAAATTTAAAACAAAACAAAATAAAAGTGTGGCCCTGCACGCAGAAAAATAAATAAATAAAATAACAACTTTGAATATTTTCCTAAAACTAGTTAACAATAATATATAGTTAAATAAAATATATAAAATTTATTGTAAGGCTGTATATTGGCCTTAAAAAAAAAAAAATTAATTAAATAACAAGGAAAATAAAAAAAAAACAATAAGAAATTAAAATAAATAAATATCCAAATATGTACAATTTGTCGCAGAACTATAAAGATGTTCTACAAGATTATTTTAATTAAATTTTTTCAAACAAATTCAGACGATGAAGAAATCTAAGAGTTCGGTCAATGGCCGAGACACTATCTCCCAACATCGTCTTCAAACAATTACCCACACCAGTGTTCAGTGGCAGAACAAAAGTACTGAACATTAAGTGAAATTACGTAAATAATTACGTAAAGAAAATGAACCACATTTAAAAAGTATGTAAGGTTTTTAAGATTTGAATAGCTGCCATTTTGAAACGGTAAACGGATTTTCTGGGAAACGAACTTGTCGGAGCTATATTACCATACGCAATTTTCGTGCCAGGTTTCAATAGGATCACACAAAATAAACTATTATATTAGAGTACTAACACACATATACACTCTCTCTCACCCACTCGCATGCACGCAAACGAGCGCAAGCGCCTTTTTTAATCTAATTTTGTTAAAATTGCATAATCCAATTTTATAAAGCTTACGATATAACTTTATAATGTAAATTGAATTTTACGTTTATGACGTGAACTGAAACAAAATTTATATGTAATCCAAAATTAATTTACTGCGAACTCTGTTTTACTACAAAGCGTTATATTGAAAGTAATACAACTGTTTGATGCAACTTGTAACACTTGTGAGGGCTCGCAGTTTCGTGACGTCAAAGGAGGGTTTTGGAATTGACTTTTATGGTAAAGGTTGAACTAGCAAATTGATAACCAAATCTAAACAAATAGAATGTATTCGTTAATATTGTGTAAATTGTTGTGTCTGTCAACTTGTAATAAATCTGGTTCGGTTTAGTCTGCTCACTTCGTGTGCAGTAAGTGCTCGCATTCACACCGATCCCCTGACACATTCTTCCAACCGCACCTCAATAACACACAACCGAGCCTTAATGAGCAAGTGTGTGGGAGAATTAAGGAGTTTTAAATCCTTTGGCACTGCGATTAAAGGACTATTGTACAAATAAGCAAGGTAAATTCACTAACTCATTCTGCTGGAGGTTCTGAGGGTCCTGGAAGACAAACACCTTTGTCTCCTGCTGGCAAGAACCTCACATGTGGCAAGATTATGTGGTCTGCAGTTCCAACGTTCTTCCTGCACAACATACATACTGTTTCTCTTTGGTATTACACTTTGAGTGAGCCGTCTCTCGGTGGCCTAGTTGATAGCGTACTGGGCTTTCACCCCGAGGACCCGGGTTTGATTCCCGGCCAGGGCTTGGCATTTCACACGCTATAAATCATTCCATCGTCTGCATTAACCCAAGTGTGCACAATAGTCGGACGTTTCTCTCTGTTACACGCTTGTCCTTGTAATGGAAATTGAACCCATAACACTCAAAGAGCTTGAACAAGAAATAAAAAATTTAAACTCAAAAAAAGCTCCTGGTTATGACCTAATAACAGGTCAGATTCTCAAAGAGCTGCCTAAAATAGCATTGATGAAGCTTTTGCATATCATAAATGCTGTTGTTAGACTAAAAGATGTACCAAGACAATGGAAAGTAGCAGAAATTATAATGATTCTCAAGCCAGGAAAAGATCCTAATGACAAAAAATCTTATCGACAAAAAAAATTATAT